>JAUYWI010105206.1:0-11264 GCA_034780595.1 Parotoplana pacifica
CTTGTTCTACACCCAAGCTGAAGCATGATAAGATGGCCAGTCAAGCTCGGTGATTGAAAATACCATCTAGTAAATCTTAAATCCAAAAATCGAAATCCATAAAACAATCCGGTCAGAAATGAAAAATGTAAAATATGAAAAATGCAAAGCAACAACAAAAAATATGGTGCGGCACTTAGGACCCTCAGCGGTGAGTTTCAACCAGTTTTATGTGTACACAACCGTCACTCTTCTACACATCTTTTGGTTAGATATTATTAATTCAATGTTGTTAATACTGTCGAAGGCTTGCAAGAAATTTTAAAATTTAATTTAATTTTTTGTGTGGTTTGTCTACAATAAAGACTTTATTTCACTTAGGAAATATTTATTAGTTTGGGAGCCAGAGGGTTTTAATTATACTATTGCATCCCAATGGTTCACTTAAGTGAAATACAATTACAGAAGCCGCTATTTATTGATAAGAAACGTAAGAATGCTCCTTTCTATAATTGTATTTTACTTAGTAACATATTTGAATAGTGAACCTTTGGGACACGATATTATGATTAAAACGATTTAATTTGTCCTATCTACAAGTGCCTCAAAAAATAAACCTCCAGCAAATTTTTAGTCGACATTAGTACAGCCATATCAGTTGGACTTATGTAATTGGTGAGGCTGCCCCTCTCTTTCAACTAGAAATATAACACAAGATTACAAAAATTCGAAAAAATCAGCTGCTCCACAGACCTGCAGAAAATAAATAAAATTTATGGTGAATTGGTGATAAAAAATGTACCTAGATTCTCAAGCGGCCATCAAAGTTTTTTTAAATTATTTTTTGGTATTTTGCATTACAAATTCGTTGATATGCATGCGATCATGGAAAAATGTAGAAATTTGATTTTCACAAGGGTTCGGTTTTTTAGAACATCTTGTATATGGTCAATTTTTATAGTCAACTTTTGACACAAACAATATCTTTTGATTAACATAATATTTTATTGAAATTTTCAAAATTGGACAAGGAACAATTTTTGTAATTTAAAGAAAACATCTTCCAACTTTCATGCTAATTTGGGTTGGCCATTTTTGATAAATCTGTGAATATGTGCTAGCTAGGGGAGCGGCAGTGGTGAACTTCCCACATCTCCCCGAAGTTTTCGAAGTGTTTTCAAAAAAGAAAAAATTATGCCACCGATAAGTATCAATTTTACATAACAATTGTGACAAATTTTCAGATATTTTGAGAATTTGTTTGGAGCAGAATTAGTATCTATTCTATTTTTTAAAAATCCCGTTTATTAATAAAAACAAAAGAACTATAATTAGAATAAATTTTATTTAAATGTGAAACTTCAGCAAAATCATAATACGAATTGGAGCCAAGGATAAAAAAATAAAGGAGAAAGAAATATAATTGAGCATAACTGGCGATCAAGTGAGACATCGAATCCTGGACTGAAAACGGACTGATATTATATTGAAAGTAGAAATAACGAAAGTATTCTACGTCACACGTTACGAAAGTGTCATAAAAGACGTGTTCCGCATATTTACTTTTTATAAAATAATTATTTATTATTTTATAACTATCAAAGAAATAACAATAAAAATCATATTGATTATTCTAAGTAGATTGAATAAAGCTAAGGTGAAACAAGTAAAATACAAAATATACGTATTGTAAGTAATAGATAAACTGCTAAAAATACAATAATAAGATATTTATTAGAGCAATATCCATAAAATACGCAAAGCGAAAAAATGAAACTAATCTTTTAATGTACTCTACATATTCAGTTTGGAGAATTTTTGTTATAGCATTGAATTTAGCGGTTGGCAAAGGTGTCAGTAGAATTACAAACCTTGTTTGAGGTAAAAATATATAAAAAATTAGAACAATAATTGATTTCTATGAATAGGAAAACAACTAAATGTGAAAATAAAGTATATGCACGTCGGAACACCAATGAGACTTTACAACGATATTAGATTAAAGACAAATAAGTACATATTTTCCGATTTATAAACTAAGTGATTAATATTCCAACGTGCTTCTTTTATTTGGAATATTATTCCAGTATTGTGAACAATATAAAATGAAATATTCAGAATGAAAAGAAGAAATTTTAAGTACATAATTGTAATATAAAAAAATTTAAAACTTTAAAATCTAACTATGAATTCTTATACTGATACATGTGTAAATTATACAATAAGTGAATTTGGAATGACAATAGCAACAATGCTATCGTCTGGAAACCTTAAACAATACGAAGAATAATGTTCATATAATTATTAGGTAAATTGTCGAACACAATAAAATAAAAACAGTTACAACAATTATGTGTTTGGGCAAAAACAATTTAGAAGCGTCATGGTCCTTAGGGGCACTGAAATTCTTAGTCGTGTATTTCTGAAAGAAACACAAAAAAGAAGAAATAGCTTCTACTGATCAATGTAGGAGGCATTTTGTTAATTTGTTCTACTCTGATCAAGGTAGGAGACAATTTGTTCCATGTTAAAATTGAGTATGGAGAAAACATTTCTCACTTTTGTTACTTCTCTCGAAAATACTATATTTACATAAACTTACTATAAATAGTAAAATAATAAAAAGTATGCACAAATAATATAAGTTAATAAATACATAAAATGGGCAATCCAAAACAATGACAAGACTAAGGGGTTTTGATAAAACGGTTTTGATGAGAGGATTAAAACTGTTAGGAGTTGATGCAAAGGATATTTGGGAAGCATTGGGTTATTAGCTTGTTTTTTTTTCATTTGTGTTACAAGTTTAAATAACAGAAGCAAGTATCATAAAGGAAATTTAAAGGAAGAATTAATCTATTACTGCGGAACAATAACAAACAAGGGATTGTCTAACGTGCGTTTATAAAAAAGTTGGTAGTCCTGATTGCAGAAAGTTGAAACTCTGAACATACAAAAGCACTTGATGATATGCGTTATGCTAGCTGATAGAAGTTCCGTGTTGTGTACAAAATAAGTAAATACATAAAAAATGTCTACAAAAATCCCAATTAGATCTCTTCTTCCAGTTGTTCACATTGCAATCAACAATTTTATTTATTTGTTTATCATAAGTACCAAATTAACATCCAAATCAATAGCATTTAATTTTATTTGTTCACAATGAAAACAATAGGTAAAATTCCTAACAATTAATCAACTGTACGAATACAAATAGTCATTTCGTGCCTGGCGACTTTCATACACTTGATTGAAGGGGGAATATGTACCTAGGTCAAGTTGTTAGTAAGGAAGTTGGATCTTCTTGGTTAACAAAGACAACATAGAAAGACCGACTGATCACCTAGTTGGTTGGTGTCACCTGAACTTGGGCCTTAGTTTCGACAGATTCATCGCCCCTCTTTGCCGTGCATACATACTCTCCGGAATCAGTGGTTTCTGCTGTCGTAATACACAAAGAACCCTCCCCGGAGGAAGCATCAAAAGCAACGGTCACTCTCTCGACGTTCACAGGGGCTCCGGCAACTGTCCAGCTGAGTTCAGGTGGAGATTCCGATGCCCCAGCGACTTTCACTTTCAATCTATAAAATACAATGCACATTTGGTAAAAACAGTACTTTCACTGTGAAGATATAAGAATAAATAAAAAACCACAATGTTTATTTGGAGAAAAATTATATAAAAAACTAGACACCGAGCTTTCGAACCTCTTGGTTCATAATCATGGTATAAAGTAAAATTAAATTAAACAAACAAAAGATAAATAGCACAAAGTGGGAAGCAAAAGTTATCCAATATTTATAGATTTGATTTCTTGGCCAGATAGGTGTACATATTATTGAAGAAACCATTATTTAAGTTAGAGAGTTTTGATTACGTTTAATAAAAGCAGATTCTAAAACCCGCCTAATTTTCAGATCACTACCGCCTTCATAAAGCAAAGAGGTATTAGCAAAATCAATAGAATGACCAGTGTCCATGATATGAACAGCAAGCGCATTGTGGGATTACAATATTATCCAATCTATAAATATTAGATAAATTTTGCTTCCTACTGTGTGCTTCTTAGCTATTTATCTTTGTTTGTTTAATTTAATTTTACTTTGTACCATGATTATGAACCAAAAGGTTTGAAAGCTCGGTGTCTAGTTTTTTATATAATTTTTCTCCAAATAAACAAATATTGTGTTTTTTTATTTATTTTTACAATGCATATTATTTATTAACTGAACAGAATAAACATATTTTTAGTTTTTGATGTTACTAGAAAATATGAACTTAATATATACAAAAAAAGATCTTTAGCTGCTTCAAAATTATAAATCTAAAAAAATATAAATGTTCATAGATAATTAAAATAGCTACCTCTTTTAAAAATATATATTACAATTAGTTAAAATTGTCTATATTCATATATTTGTGGCGATAACAAAACTGATATTCTTATCGGTAAGATTTGATAGAAGCAGCTTGACAACTAGATCCTGCTTCGACATACTTGTATATCTACTATAACCAATTTTTAAGTACACATCTGTGTCAAACTGAAAATTCGTCATTTTGAGTAGGTACTCTTTGTTTCGTTAATTAAAATTATCCGATATAGATTTTATATAAAAAATAACTAAAATTATATCTGCAAAATAATTTAAAAAAACCAATTATCGCCATCTAACAGCTTACATAATCTCTTCTCCAACTTTCTTCTCTAAAGGTTCTGTTGGCAAAGACTCGGAAAATGAAAGCGCATCCTGAATTACAAATTCTTCCTCATCATCGAGAATGATTTCCATATCTTCGTCTTCCTCCTGCTCAGTAGTGATTCCACCTGAAGCAGAAGCGCCACTGCCAACTTCCAGATTGAGTCTTCCTATTACTTCCACAGAATCTCCTGTCTCATTTGTCACCACACATTTGTATGGGCCGTCGTCCTCTGGGAAAGCTTCAGCAATCTTTAGTACTACTGTTCCAGTTTCTGCCTAAAAAAAGAAAGAAAAGGTTGGGCAGGTAGATATATTTTACTTTTAGTATATTTTAGGTCTTAATGTTAATACCTACAAAATTATTATATAACATCTTGAACACCAGCTAAGATATGGTATGTGACACTCTCGAGAAACGCAAATTAGTGAGTATGGCAGCTGCATAAAAACCCAACCCACCCAATTGTTCCGTTTCTCTATGTACATACTGTGACAAATTCGCCGTATAATAAATTAGAATTCTCTTTTATGTGTAAACCATTTCTTTAACACACTTACTTCATATATTTGATCAAAATCTGTGGTAGCTTTGATAAGGGCCTCCTTGTGATACCATGCGAAATTAAATGGAGTTGCGCTAGGTTTGATTTTAAAAGTAAACACAACTTGTCCACCATCGGGCACGGTTTGATCATTGAGGCCTTCTACTACAACTGGAGCTTCAGGGGCTGGAGCTTTGGGAGGTTCAGGAGCTGGAGCTTTCTCTTCTTTAGGAGGTTCAGGAGCTTTCTCTTCTTTGGGAGGTTCAGGGGCTGGAGCTTTATCTTTAGGTGGTTCAGGAGCTTTTGTTGGGGCTGGCTGAGGGGCCTGCGCTTCAGACGCAATAACCTACAAATAGTATGTTTAATTAAATATTTTGTGCTAACTATCACAAGAATATTTATTAAAAAACTTAATAGACACACATAAATATTTACATATAAGATTAGCCAAAAAGACCCAAAGATGGTTGGCTCTGCAAACACAAATGAAAAAAATACTTGAAATTAACGAAATTAAATATGGTTAGCTATGGTAGTTAGGTTGACGTGGCTCTAAATAGATAATACAAAGTAGGTAAATATTTTGATACACGAACTAAATTATCTTTTAGATTTTAGAGCTAACAAAGTTGAAAATACAAAGTTTAAGAAATTAAAAGTCATTGGATTATTGATTACCGAATATGTTTACAACCTATAGCAGTGTTAATAGAAAATATGTACAATTACTATACATATAGTTTTCTGAACTTTGTTTGCTGTAAAATATTTATCTACTTAATTTTATCTAGTTAGAGCTATACCAAACTAAATACCATAACTAACCATATTTAATTTAATTTATTTCAAGTGTTTTTGGTATTTGTTTTGGCAGAGCTAAACATCTTTGAGCCTTTTTGGCTAATCTTAATTCATTTCTTTTATTTTATTCGTATATTTAAACTAAATAGACAACCTCCACAAAATCTATGCATATTTTTGCTACAAAAAATACATTGCATCGTAAATTAACTAAATCTGAAAATTTATTTAGTCTATTTTATATTGTATCTCCTGAAGCATACATAATACTAAACATAATTATTTGCAATCAGCATCTAATTTTATTCTATTTCATTATAAAAATTCTCAGTTTCACCGATAAAGTTTCGTTTTATACTACTAACACATATTACTCGTTTCTAGGCCATTACTGTGGTGTATTAACAGAACTAAAAAGTTTGTTTATAGTCACTTGGACACTTAATATATGTGCCAAATTTCATTAAAATTGGTTAAAGTTTAGCTACCATTATCGGTGCAGAAGAAATAAATAAACAAAGAAGAAATAACTTTAGAAAAATGGCTAGCTTTAGACAACCATAGTTCGAAAATCAACAAACCGATTTCTATGAAATTGGTATGCGTTATTAATCAAAGTTGGTTAACCAAAGTTGGTTATTCTCAGTTTTACATTTATGCGAGATATGGATGTCGAAACATTGGCTCATTTTCAGAAGTCCTATAATACTCCGGCAAGGCTAGCTAGCCTGGTTCTAACCTACGTACTCTGGATGTTAGTAATGACTGTTTGGTTAGGAATTTATTTTGATTTAAACATCAAGTTCAATTACATTATGAATGAATGGCTTTTCAGTGGCAAAATTAACACAAAAGAAAAATGTGATGTCTGGTGGATGTTCGGAATCTTTATAAATCTAGGTGTTGCAGCTAATGATACATTGTTTGGTAGACTTCACATCATTTCAAAAAGTTCTACAACATACATACTTTTACCTGTAGAACAGTTTTACATGTTGTTACACCCAAGTCATTTTCGGCTCTTAGAATATATTCTCCTGCATCATTGGGGTCTACATTGTTCACAATAAGACTTGGCAGGGGGATGTTACCGGTAGCTAATGTAAATTTATTCGTTGATTGTTGTAGAGCTGTTCCTTTGTGATACCAAGTGGCTGTTGGTTGAGGAACACCAGATACATTACATTCCAATCTAGAAAATATGTAAAAATACAATTATTAGAATTTTTTCTTATTATAAACATTAACTAAGTATGTATAAAATCTATAAAAATGGCAACAAAAAAGAAACTACATAAATAAATTCCTTGAACAAAGTTCTTACTTTAATTTTTCACCCTGGTTTGCTTTCGATTGTGGAGCAAAACCCTTGTCTATGGACGGAGGTTTGGAAACTGGAGCTTGTGGTGCTGGAGCTTTTGGTGTCGGGGCTTGTGGTACGGCGGCTCCAACAAATTCTAAAAAATATATATCAATCTAATGATTTCATTTGATAAAATCAGCATAACCAGTAGTCTGAGGTCAGAAGAGGCCAAATCAATTTAGGTACCTACTTTGTGCAACTTCATATCTTTGATAAAGGTTAAGAAATGAGAGAATATCACAAAAAGTATAATTTAAAAAAGTAAAATAATATCACAAACCTTGAACAGTTAGCTGACTTGCTGATTGTACCTCGCCAACACCATTAGATAATCGGACTTCAAATTTGCCGGCATCTTCTGCAAATACTTCCGAAATATGAAGAAAATACTTATCTCCAGAAGCAGAAAGCTAATTTAAAAAAAAATAAAACATATAAAGTTTCTTATGTAGGCAATCTTGATTAATAAACAATGGCAACAACCTGAAAGTCTGGATTTTTGTCAACGTTTACACCATCCTTGAACCAAGTTGCCTTTGGTGCAGGGAAACCAGCACATTGGACTGCAAAAAGAATTTGAGCTCCATCCACGGTGTTTATATCTTGTAATGGACAGATAATAGTGGGTGGCTCGTCAGCAGTTGCAGTATCTGTTCGACAAAAAAGTATAGGACTTAAAATAATATGTAAATTTAAAAAATAAATAAAATAATAAACTTACGTGGAACGACTTTGAGTGGAGCTTCTGAAGTAAATGAACCAAGTGGATTTTGCACTTTTACCATAAATGTACCACAGTCTTCAATAAATACTTCTGGTATTTGGAATATGCTCTTTCTATCTGAAGTTGTAATCTGAAATTCGTAAAGTTATTTGTAAAATCTTAATTAATAGATTAAGTTATACCAAGTCTTTTGTTTCTATAAAATTCATTACATTCTGCAAGTCTATTGGGTCATTCAGCTATAGCTGAAAGTACCTATTCCAAAAATTGAAAAGTCTGGGTGAAAGTTATTCAGTGGATACATAGTACAGATCCCAATCTTGGACAAATATACAAATAGAAGATACTAATTAAAGAATTAATTCAAAATTCCTGCAAAAAATCATAATTGCTAAAAGTGAAAGAATTTAATGCAATATACTGGTGCAAAATCTAGGTCATTCACTAATTGCTTAAACAATTCCATTGTGGAGCTTTTGATATATACACCATGACATTATATATTGTAAACAGTAAAACATAATAATAAAAAGAAACGATAAAACTTACTATGAAATCAGGAGATGGTTTTATCTCTGCATTTTCTCTAAACCACGTAACTTTGGCAATCGGAAATGAAAGGTAATCAACTTCAAATCTAAAACACAAATTAATCCATTACTAGGTAATCCAGTAGACTGAGAAGTATTCCATTCAATGTAATATGTATTAAGGATACCTACTTCACCGGTTGACCTTCCATAACGTTTGCAGGACATAGTTTAGTCATAATTGTGGGCGCCATTTGACCAGCTAAATTACAATTACAAAAAATGTAACTATTATAATCTAAATGACATACAAAAACCACGATGACCTAACTTTCCTAAACCAAATTTGTAAATACCATAGAATTCTAAACTATCTAAATTATATATGTACATTTAGATTAACAATTATTTTGTCATACAAAACTATCAAGGTACTTCTAGATAGTAACCCAGATATGAGAGTTAATAGACACCTTGTGGTTGAGCTTTTGGCTTGATAAGATCCGATTGCCATTTTGGCGGTCCTTGCAGAACTTCCAATGTTGCACCTGCCTTGTCCACTCCGTGTGGATTCTTAATTGCGACGTCCACTTTGCCAGCATCTCCCATGCCAATCTTGGTAATTTCCAGCACGTGCATCAGACCATCGAAGAAACAGCGGAATCGAGTTCCCTGCTGCACCTGCTGTCCATTGAAGAACCAGGTCACTTGTGGCTGTGGATGACCTGAAACCTTTGTTTTGAAACGAGCTATTTCTCCTTCATGTACTTGTACATTTTTTGGAGGTTCAACAATGGCAGCTTTACTTGGCGAAGCTGGCACAGTAACAAGTGGTGTATTGCGTTGTCCAGCACTACAATTAAAAGCTAAGTACAGTTAAGAGGTCCAAATTTTATCAGCAATTGTTCTATAGTGTGAAAATTACAGAGATGCATGGTTAATAAAAGTCAGGTTAAAAGACCCAGAAATGTAATTAGTTGAGTAATTGTAAATAACAAAATAGTAAGAAAATAAAATAGGAAATCGGAAATGATGTTATAATCCATGACTTCTGTCTGTTGAATTTATAAAGAACATAAAAAGCATCATTCAGAAAAAAACCTTAAGAAGATTAAACAATAGATAAGCTGTATATAAAATAAATTTTACAATAAAAACTACACAAATAATTCCAAATACACAGTTAATATAAAAAAGACGCAGTTAAAGTTAGTACATTACTTAAATATTGAAATTTTAATTGTTGTTAAAAACGTGCCAATAGGGGTTGCCAAAAAGAGCATTTTGTAGCAAATATTTAGCTATTTGATACTGTATATGCAGAAAACGTAGAAGTTTAGGTGGTTTGCGAATCCTCTTTTACAAAATTAAGTTTCCTTTTTGTGCTATCAATAGCACTAAAGGGGCCATTTTTGGGAAACCCCCATATCACAAAATTATTAAAACTTTATTTAAATTTTACTTTTAACTACACTCTTTCTATAACATTTTCAAATTATCTATTTTCAGTTGAAAGTTGACATATCACATGCTATTAAGAAAAAGAAAAAAAAACTATAATCACACGAAGAGCACACCACTAAATTCGAAAATATAGATACCTGTGATGAAAAGTCATGACTGTTCTCTGTAAAAACTCCAATCTGGTAAAATATTTCACAGTAGATAAAAATGTATTAATTGGAGAACATTTTCAATTACAGCAGTGCCTACTCTTATTTTGTTAACAAACCTTATAAATGTAAATTGCACCTTAGATAATGCCCTATCTATACAAGCCAAACTCGGATTTTTGAAATCAAAGATGTGTATTTTTGATGTGGAAATAGATATTTGGTGTTTTATTAAGTGTATTACGAACAGTTAAAGTGTATAGTATCTTTTATGTTGTTTTTTCTTTGGCACTTTAATCCGCATTAAAACAAAAAAATTAACCTCGTGGTCACTGGGGATTGAGGGTGGGAAGGGAGGAATTTTCCTCCTTAATCATCCTTCTCCACAACCAAATTATGAATTTGCTATATAGGTACATAGGTACCTTATAATGATTGCAGCATCAAGTAGAAAAATTGAACATTGGTCAATTCACTTCCAATTTTGTGTATATAGTCAAGAAACCATTAGAAACAATTATCTATCAAATGATAACGTCTAACCCCTATAGTTCTAGGTCTGTTAGCAAAGATAGTTAATTAAACATCTTTGGTGGTAGGTTAAAAAATCGTTAGTACAATAAATCAATTTTAATATTTTTTAGTCAAAAACTCTTTTTTTATATTTTATCGCAGTTGAATAGTCAGAGTTCAAAACCGCGTGACCTAGATATGAAATTTCTTTTGTATAAAATTATTTTCGTACGCATTATTCATATATAGGTATACTAAATTTGAAGTTAATATATTATTAAGTTTGAATTTTATCAAAACTTTAAATTTTAAAATTTCCTCATTAAAATACTTATAGGATAGATACAAAAAATGTCATAATTTCTTTGTGATTAACATTTTTCCTGAAATTTTCCATAAAAATTACGTTTAGATTATAGAATAATAGTCATAAATGATTCTATGAATCTTTAATATTTTTATGTAGCAAAACTACAAATTTTCAATTTTGATTTGC
>JAUYWI010105217.1:0-11264 GCA_034780595.1 Parotoplana pacifica
TGTGAGTGTATACTCCCCCCCCCCCCCCAAGAATATCATACTTCCCCTGCATGGATTGGGCTGAATAATAATTTATTTAAAGATACATAAAAATAAGAAAAATGTTTACATATACATATATTATAGTTACAATATGTACTCATAGGTATATCTTTAGGAGCCAAAAACAAATAAACTGATCAGGTTGACCCCTTTGTATACAATTTTATATTTATTTTTATTTAATTAGGAACTTTTTAGCATTTGGTACAAAGTAAACGATGACGTCATAGGGGCCAAAAATTAAAGTTTGTCCGATTGACTTCACATTTGGTGTTTAGGTCCATGAGACATTCAGTAATGCAAATCCAGAAAAAAGATTTTGAAAAATGTTGATTTATCGTTTTTTTGCCCAAAAAATAGATATTTTTTGCCAAAATCACTAAAATGACTCTTAAATCTAAATCAAACATCCTAGTATGCTCAAATTTGAGATTTAGAATTAGGAAAGATTGAAATAACGTATTAGAAATTTTGATGCTTTACATTTATGGTTGCTGGTCTATGAGATCCACCATGCGAGGGCAGGTCTGTAAACTTTTTTTTCAAAATTGTATTTTATCATAATTAAATGGATCTAAATAGCTTCAAATGATTTATTATGGCATTTTAGTCATTTTGGTCAATTTGAGTTTGAGAAAAAAAATTAATGTTCGACCTGATCTGGACCCATAAATTCATTGGCTCTAAAATGCCAATGAAACATCCTAGTTTGCTCGAACCCGAGATTTATAAATCTAAAAGACATCTAAAACAAAATATAAAAATTTGAGGTTCCTCACATTTATCCTTTCTGAGATATTAGTACCACACTATTACAGGGCCAGTCCACTAAAATGAATTATAAATCTTCTAATTTCACTTTCTTATGCAACTATTACACATTTTCGTCTCTTTAATGCTTTGTTATGAAGTATACGAACATTTTATATTGATCAGACTGTGATTGTGCCCAACTAGGCAAAAACAGATGTCCTGAGCTATCACTTGCGAGTAATATGAATAAGTAGTATATTTTTATCAAAATATACCTGTTTTTTATTATTGCTCTTACCATAAATAAATGTATTGTTTGGTAACAAAATTTTTCCGTTAAATACTTTTTATCTTAATTTTTTCGAATTTGATTGGCTGTCAAGTTACACCCTGTGCAGAAAAATTATATTTTTCAGAAGCCCGTAATATATGTTGTACACTGAAGTAATTGCGTTACGTTTACCAAATATGAATCACCATTGCCAAATAATAGCTACAGTAATAATACATTGTTTATAAAAAACGTCTTTTTCAAAAATTGACCAAAATTGAACCAAAATGACCTCACGTGGCCCCTGGTTAATGATATTTTTTTTAGTTTAGAAGTTGGGAAAGAAAATTTGTGATACACAACCAAAACTTGGCGGTTTTGAGTTAGATGCCAATATGTGCTAGGGGGAGGTGTACACCATTCCTTTTATCAGTAAAAGGCTCTGTACTTTGCTAATGATAACATTCCATTGAAAATCAAATGTAGTTTAAATAAACATTTATCTATAAGATTGAGAAATTAAACAAAATCAATTGTGGTACACTTCTCTGAAAGTGATATCCACAAAAGAATGCATCTTTTCCTACCCCCTTTCGAATGTGTAACTGAAACCGTGAAGTATTATACCTACAGGCAAGTAGGAGATTCAAATTCGATATTGATTATAGACTTTTCGATCTTCTAAATTTTAAAAGTGGGATTCTTTAAAACTTTATTCACAAATATATGTGAAGATTTTTAATATTCTTTATTAGATTGTGCTATCGGAGGGGTCTCTTTATATGGAACTGCAAAAATGTTTTGTTGTTTAATATTTTTTTGGTAAATTTGTGAAACTTTTAAAATAAAAATCGTAGTTCTTTTGATGACAAATTTATCCGTGGTTGATAATGCACATATTATTCTCTAGCTCAAAAACGATAACTCCGATTAATCTGAAATCTTGCAACATTGTTACAAGTGAAGGTCCGCATGTTTCACATAATTTTGTTTTCATACCGCCACTCAAGGTCACGTGGTGAGCCCTCAAAGTATATCACTATGGTTCAAAATTTTAAATGTTCAAAATCTACTTTAAAAAAGTCAATCCTGAGTCATGACATGAAAATTCAGTTTTATATATAAATATATATGGTATAATTAAATATACATACCTATACCTATGATTTGTTTTTCCTCAAAAAACGGCGGAAATAGCCTTTACACCCTATAATTTAACCAGAATCGAGTTTTATTTTTGGTAAAAACATAATGTACAACTATAACTCTGGATTTTGTTCTGTCTACTCTTTTGGAAAAACTGTCTTATTTTTAAAAGTCCAACAGCAAAATTGAAACTAAAACCTCAGCAAAGTGCACATATGATTTCCAAAGAGAGCGATCTGTCTTTGGTTCTTTCCTTCACTTATCACCTGTCCCAATTTGACCTTTCATTAGAAACATTAATTGACGTCTTAACATTTTCATATCGCATTTTTGTTAAAATATTCAATCAGATAAGTTGTCATTAAGCAAAAATTTGTCAGAATTTTCTTTTGCAAATGATTTGATAGATATACCAATTGCTTTTAGTTTTTTTTTAAAAATAGACTTTTGTTTAAGATTTTCTTTATTATAGAAAGCTGTAAACTTTTCTTTTAAACTTCTTTTCTGATAGTTGTTTTTTTGTCTTTCTTTTTAGTATTCTTTATTTTGATAGGATAAGGTAAATATACTTTTTTAGAATAAATAAGTAACGTAGGTGTGTTTCAAGTCTTTTTATGCCCCCCCCCCTCGTCTCAGTTGATATTTCTGCTAATTCATTTGTCTTTTAAATCCTTTTCCTTGCTTCACTTCTTGTATTGCTATTATTTTTCAAGGTTTAATGACAGTAAAATATATACAATATATTTACAATTCGACAATTACAAACATCTATGTATAATAATTTCATCACTTTTTTAATCTGAAATTTACTTCTGCGTAAGTTCCCAAACATATCTTAATAATGTCAGATCTAGCAAAACGTCCTCTTACTTGGATTTTCTTTTTTGAATTGAAAATCGAGTTTAATTAAAAGAAATCTATGAACACCATAATTTATAACTGCTAACTATACTATCGCATAGGTAATAATTATGGTGTTTTATTTGTTTTAGTGGCAGCCAAAGTATACAGCACAGAAATCGGTCTTTCAGTTGGATTTGGAGTGATTTTATTTGGTCTGATAATCGCCCTGATTGTTCTTATATATCGAAGAAATAGGGGAGAGAAAATTAGTGAGTTCATTATCTACTATTTTGGATTAAGTTCTGTGCAACGATCCATAGAATACAGATCATATCAAATAAAATCAAAATCAAAATCATACCTACAAATATTGTTTAATGGAGCGCAAAAAATATACTTCGAATTTCAGTAATCATACAAAATAAATCTAAAATTATAATATTTATTAGATGGAAAGATCGAAGGAGAAGGGGTCATGCTGACTTTATCCATTAGGTAAGTATGCCACGTTTGGATTTGTAAAGAATTCGATTTCTATGCTGCAACCTATTATTCCAGGCTATTGATATCGATCTTACTAAAAAGAGTGTTCGTTGAGGAGGTGAGTTGTCACTCTCATTGCGGTGGCTGACCCCATGTACTCAGTAAAATTGTTATTTTGCAAATTCATTTGCATAATTAAGTAATTTTATACCTCATTAAATTGTAAAGATGTTTCTAACGTGCACTTTACACACAGTAGGCAGGTATTTATATACAAAGACAATGCAGATAGATACCTACAAGCTAAATGTACAAAAACAAATGGTTGTAGGTCTTCTTTAGCCACCTTGAATTGTGTTTTTGTTGGTAAATGTTGTGAGAGTACTTGATGTAGGTGCGTTGATATTATGTGGGTAACTTAGCAGTCTTAGCACCCTTCCTGCAGAATTGTGAATCTAAGAGCCTGTGAAGCAATATTTCACACAATTCAAATATAAATTCGTTTAATATTCTATACATTTCCGTTAAGGTTTAAATTTTAAAGGAGGTATTATTGTGTTTTCAAATTGAATATTAAACATATTTATTACATGCCGTTAAAATTCATTGTCTTTTATGTTGGTCTATAGAGCCAAACAAAGTAATGACTGACCACATACAAAAAACAACAATTTGATATCTATTCTCCAATTTCACTTAATACGGCATACAAATTTATTTTTAATACAACACAACCTATCGAATAATAGAAAATACTATAACACAAAAATATCAAAATAATGTCAGGATTTGAAATATACCGGACCTAGCTATGGAGTAAATTTGACTATTTATGAAGTATAAAAGAGCAAGAATTTAAGTAAAATAAAATTTATTTTAAATAAATCAATTATTCATTGGAACTGATTTATAAATAATGAGGATATGTAAATAGAATTATAAAAATAATTCTGAACAAAACTATTTTTAAATAGTAATAAAATTTAAAAAATATTAAATATACATACATAGGTACTGTGGCACTTAAATAATCTATAAATATTTTTCTTAATGAGCTCACCATCGTTTTAAACTAGAGACCATGAAATCAATGCAAAAATTAGAAAATGTTTTATTAAATACGCAGGTTTTAATTGATACATAATTAGGGAATGAGGCTATTAATACCTACATAGGTTGTATCGAAACACAACTTATTTTATATTTGTGAAAAGTCTTTCTTCGAGAACAGTTGCTTGCATTCCCCGCCTAAATAATGGACAATGTTTAAAAAAATTAAAACTGATTTTGAACACATATAGGTACTCCAAAAAAGATATAGGTATCAGTTATAAATCGTTAGTTTTAATATACATATTTCTAAATTTAATATATTAACCGTTTTTATGCCTTAAAACTACATATGTAAGATACCAGCTTTGAAAAGCAATTCATAATCATAAATTGATACTGATATTGTAACTACTTGCATAATGCGCCTAAAAATTCAGCTATGTATTTAAATAGATGAGACTGTTATTTAAGGTGCTAAAAGGGAACATATTTATAATATATGTGAAGAGGTACTTTTAATGGGTGTAGGTATAACGTATTTTTTCACTGAAAATTATGACCCTTCTGTTGTTAAAATTAAAATGTAGTTGTTTTCCCCATAGCAAAAGTGCGTTCATAACAACTATTTTGTCATCTTGACACTCATTTTGTACATTGTACATATTTTCTTTGTACCTACACATCTTATTTTTTGGCTGGAAGCACAGAAAATTTAGTGTTTTTGCAAACCTAGAGCTTTTCCTTATTATGTAAGATTTAATCAAAATTCGTATCTTTCTCATATCTATTGAAACATCATTCATTCAGTATTTTTATGAAACCTTTATGTAGGTAACTTTAATATACAATTGGTGTGCATAAAAATAGCTTGAGTTAAATTTTGAAACTTTTTATACACATTCTTTTAAAGTTCTTTTTTATGTCTATTTAGTCATAAAAATGTCATGTTTCTTATTAAAATACACGCTATAAAAGAATTGTTTTAAAATTTTAAGCAAAAGCTATCATTAGCGTTTTTATGTATACCTAAGGTTTAATAATATGAGCAAACGTCAATACTAATTTGTTTTTATCTACTCATAGTGTCAGAGACTATTGACCATGGAGGTAGGTTTTTATGTGAAAATGCAAACATTTATTATTTCATTTTTTAATTGTAATTTTTAATTCTTATATTACTTATATTTTATTAAAAAAACACTATTTTATTGTTTAATTTTTGTAAACAATATACCTACCTCAATATGAGGCCTGGGGGAATCCAAATTCTACCTAATTACAACAATTTCTTAACTTTGTTCTCCTGGAAACTTCAAACAATGGGAAATAACTTCTTAGTATTCACTGTACCGTACCTTATTTGGTGATTTAACAATACCTAAACATTAATAAAAGAATTAATCAATCCAATAAATTTGGGAAGATGGCTGAACTCCATGCTGTTCTTCCTCAAAACTATCACCGTTGTATGTGGCTACATAGTCGCCATTAGTAACATGTGTGGCCACTTGATTGTAGAAAGTTTCAAGCTGTTCATCTATTGATCTATTACGCGCAGTATACCTGACCGCCATTGACGTTCGATGCCGATGACAACATTTGCATCTCTCGGCGCACACGAAACAGGCATGGATCACCAGGAGGAGTTCGCTTACGGCCAAAGCAATGGTAGAAGTTATAGTACGAAAATACACAGTGAACGTTTCCTTGGATGTCGTACCACTAATAGGATTAGCACTGGTAGTTTGTGTGCTGGTATTTCGATTTAGTGCCACTACATCGATGCTGTATTCGACGAACACCAATATCAGAGCCACCCATACTATGCAGGCGGACGCGATGTCCAGACCGAGACCACAGAGGAGCATTCGGTGTGATTTATACTGAGCAGCTAGATGGCTCATGAGCCCGGTGGCAACAATACAGCCTCCCATCCAGAATCCAATCCGGAAGTTGACTTGTCTTGCTCTGGATTCAATGTTGGAACCACATTCCAGCCCGATTAAAAGTCCACCTGATAGAAATATGAAGGCGCCCATGACCAGGTGAACACGACGATAAAATAGCACTGGTTCCATGTCTTCTGATTATTTTATTTACTATTCAAATTGCTGAGTCAATGCCTTCATTGATTCTGATGTTGTTGATTTGACATTAAAACAACTAGGCAAAGCTTACAACATTTATTGAGAATTGAAAAAATTAATTCTGATATCTTCTATAAATGGATACAATATGGCTAGTTGGTTGTGCTCCACTATTTCTTTTAACTACTTCTTCTGAAAGGTTATTATTAGTCTCCAAACTGTTAAATAGCTAGGTACATTAGTACTTAACTTATTGAAAAGTTTGGGGAGGAAATCAATAACACTAGCCAATATATTTAGCAGTAGCTATATTACCTCAAGTTGGGGGAGAATAAGGAATAAATTGCTTGAAATAGAACGAGGGATTGTGTTGTGTTTGGAATCTGCTGATGGTATTCTCAGTCGACAATAGCAGTAGTTAGACATCTTTCTCTTCTTCTACTAAAGGAAATAGATTGAATGAGAGGGATAGATAGTAGGTTCTCCCCCTCCCCCAAATATTTCCGGACTCAGTTTTCATAATTGTTTTACGGTATATTTAGGAGAAGATTCCGATATTATAAGTGGTATAGATACAACAATATTCAACTCATGGAATTTGAGTACCTACCTATAATAATTGAAGATGCATACTTTGACTTGAAAGATATAAACTCTCTCCTTTAATATTCGTTTGGACCATGGTATATTAATTAATAATAAATTAAAAAATAAAACAAAAGACCAAACGCAAAGTATCATAAATTTAATAATTTGGCATAGGCCTTATCAAAAATTCAAAAATAATATAAAATAAATCATAGATCAAGTTAAAAATTACAGACATTAAAATTGATAATAAAATTGAAGATAATAGAAAGAATTAATTATTATTTTGGACAGTGGTATGAGATAAAAGATATAATGATTTTCTTGTTGGACATTGATATAAGATAAAAGAATAATTATAGATATTGAATTTTATAGATAAAGTAAATTAATAATTATGAGAATAATAACATTCTTTTATCATATCAATGTTCAACATAATAAGTTTAGTCTATGATTAACTTTATTAGTAGTCTGAAGCAGTGGATTCATTCACAAAAGAGAGATATTGAGGTAATAAGGACGACCACGGATAGAAATGTTTGGCGAACCATGATCTCCAACGCTCGAATCGAGCAAGAAACCTAATGAAGAAGATGATTAATAACCAGATATTTCTATTATCAATTTTAATATCTTTAATTTTAACTTCTATTTGATCTATCTTTATTTTGTATTGTTTTGAAATTTTGATAGAGGCGAGGCCACCATAAGGCTATACCGAAATATTCAGTTAATTATACTTTCATTTTAGTCTTTTCCTATTTTTTAACTTTGTTATCTCAATCATTGTTTATAAAATTCTATTTTAAATTTAGACACATAACTATGTACCTATGACAGACACTAATAAATATACCTATTCATTGTTCCCTTTTTTATAAAATATGTCATGATTGGCGTTTTTTACTTCAACCGTTGTCGATCTATTGATCCGATCTTAAATTATGCATCATACTTCTATAGGTAATATAATTTTTTATAGTACATACATAGTTCTCAAAACAATTGCATTATTTGGTTAATATATTATGATCATTATTATATTATCTGCATAGGTAGGTGTATTATGATCACAGTTTGTACTAACTATTTGTAGAAATCTAACTTAAAGAATTTCAGTGGCAGCCGTCATAAAGGTAGATTTCTCTGATTGCAATGACAAATATCTATAGGTAATTGTTAGATGCCAGAGAGAAACTTGTCAAAAGCAGTCACATTTTATTGCTAACAAGCCTGAGAAAATTTAATAATATTTACATATAGTTACTTTAATTCGTAGCTCATCATCTAGATCTACGCATCTTCGTATAATATGAATGCAATTAAAAATTTCTTTATGGTAAAATAAACTATTTGACCTAAATATTTTGTAGAGTAGGTAATTATTATCAAACTGAAATAATTTTTTCATTTCTGAACTATTTCAGAGTTTCTCTCTATTTGATTATCTTTGTTTGTAATTTTACTGTTGTCCCTTATTGTATTAATTTGTAGCCTATTCTAGTAAATTGCGATTGGTCCGATTTAATATTTAATAAATTTTGAACTTATTTCAATTTTAGCTATTTCCAAATCACCTTCACCAACCAGTACTCTGAATAACCAGAAAAGGTAATTAACAAAAGAAAATACATATCATATCTATACCTGTCATAGCCGAACTATATTGAAAAAGGAGAGAAAAACAAATGAGGTTTATTATCTCGTATCAACTTCTTGTGGGTACTTACATATATATTCAAAGAATCTTCGATAGTGAATAAAATCTTGAATACATATCCCGTTGAGAGGAATATATGGTCTAGTTAAACAAATGAGGTTTTCTATATCAACTTTTTGCATAAATTCTTGAACATATACCCCGTCCAAAGAAGGCTTACTTCTTTCTACACAATCAGAACGAAAATTTAGAGTGTTTTTTTATGATCTAGGTACTTGAGTGAAAGTAAACTTATTTTGAAAAAAATGATATCTACTAAATAAATAAACTTAAATACACATTAGAATATATAGAGCCTTATAATTACTGTACCATTGACGTCTTCCATTAAAATTTGAAGACTGTGATGATAGCATGGCAATGAGCAAAGATCTTTGGCAAAGACATAGGAGATGATTCAAGCTCTCGTAAATTAAAAAGAATGTTTGGCCATAAACTACTTTCTGCTGGTGTGGAAGAGTGGGCCTTTTTCCTTTTTGACTATCTGATTTGGATGAAAATATTATGGTTAGAAAAAAACAAGAAATTCGATAAAGAGTACCATTGGACCAGCGAGTGTCCTTACTGATCCAGCACAATAACAGGAAAAGAGCTAAAATTGCCATAGCGTATACACCGAGAGGAACTGACTTAAGTTCATCTTTAATCATCGACATCCTATATAAATTGTATGTTAATTTATTTTTCTCAGTGTTAGCAAAGCTGATTTGCCGGATATCAGCTATGACGTGGGCGCTTTCATGACCCATCGGTCGGCCAGTATTACGGCGTCAGAAGACCCACTGATGTTCGATGCCTTTAGTGTAAATGACCCAGACCTTTTGTATAGCCACAACAGCAGGGTCAACAGCGTCAATCGTGGCAACAGAGGTCGGTCGGTAACCAAATATAGGCCCCAGACTAATAAATGCTTTGCCTTCTAATGCTCTGTAGTAATTATGCCTAATGGACTCAACAATGTGATTTTATTTAATTAGAAGGCTAACTAACTAACTTATAGTTTAGTTCCACTAACAAGCAAGCCTAAGGATTTCATTTGAAACGAACTATTTCTTTATGGTATTGATTAAAGTCATTAAAGCATAAACACTAATTTAATTAATTATTAATTAAAAAGTAGTCGTGTAGAATTGTATAAAATTAATTGTTCGTGATTTTTACCTACTTATTAGTGTATAAATCAGACATTGAAATTCTTTTCAGTTATCTTGGTGTCCATCGGTGGAGCTAGAATCAAGTATACATATATTATACACATTTATATAGATGAAAAGTTCTTATACATAAATGTTAAATCCCTCACACAAAAATGTTGCTTGTCAAAAACATGAAATAAATATATCAGTAAAGATACATAGATGCCCTAGTTTAATAAAAAATTATTATCATAAAATAAAAATGTAAATTTGGGATTACATTGTTTTTAGAAATTGGCACATACATATTTATAAATATATAATAATGGAGGTATGTATATAGTCTATATATTGAGTGAGGTCACAATTGGTGTTAAATTCAGCAAGAGTGTAACACTTTTGACAAATTTAACTCCAAATGTGACCTGCTAAAATATTTTGTTGAAATTTACACTGGAGTTGCCATTTTTTATCTACATTTAACACCAACTATGAACTGAATTTTCCCCCCAGTTCTTCTAATCGTGCAACTATGCATGAATGAGTTCATGGACCGGATCAACCTGCTCTTAACACGCGAGGAAACGATGTCCACATCGGCAACTACAGCCTCGAGCCAAAGGTAAGGTTCGGCCACACCTACAACAACCAACGAACAGCAAACCTGGGATTTTGGTCACCGGAGGCAGTAACTCAGCGCACAGCTATCAGGGCAGTCTTCTAGTCGCTGGAGACATGGAATCCAAATTAGGCTCAAGCGATTCAAGAATCAACAAGAAAAACCTATCTCAGATGTAATTGCAGCAACATCAGTCACAGACAAGAAAGATACAGCAGCATACCCAAATCCCGGCAGACTCACACCTGGACATGCCGGAACTGCAGAGGAATGCGAATACCTCAGAAACAAAGAACAATCATGTGCACACAAATATGCGTTGTGAAACAAAGAAACCATTCGCCTCCTAAAACAACGATCAAGTGCATCGAATGTGGGAAAAACCTCAGAACCAACAAAGACCCGGATAAATGTAAAAAATACAACATGGAAACCCACAAGAAGAACATTCCAAGCTGTGTGGTGAAATGGGTCAAATCAAATCTCACAGATAGAAAAGCCTACGTGAAATTCGGAGAAG
>JAUYWI010105228.1:0-11263 GCA_034780595.1 Parotoplana pacifica
TACGCCAAATTAACTATTCTAGAGATATTATAATATGCATTCAACTTTGCGCTTTTTCTGGATATTTTGACTTGCGTGACTTTTCGAACACCCTGTATTAATGTCAGGTACACCCACATTTTTTTAGATTCCAAGGACTTTTTGACTACACGCTGTTACTCTTTAGATAACAAGCCTAATTGAAATTGGAACTGACTCAGGTTCCGCTCTCATTTTCTATTCCTGTCTGACAGTCATGTATGACATTCTACTGGCAGTCAGAGGGTGAGCTTGAAAATATACTTTATGAATAAATTATTTCTCTGCTGTCCCTTCCTCATTCATTATGGTAGGTACGTACCTTTATATCCACTTATTATCTTCACAGTGGTATTTCACTGTGCCTATTATTTATTCTCTATATTTACCCCGTGATCGATAGAATAATTTATGCCAATTTATTATAAATTAGTATAATATAGTGTGTAAATAAGTTTGTGCATTTTTTTATTGTCAAAATGGATAACAATAGTAAAATATAGCTTCTGGGTCTTTATCGACCCATTGCTATTACGTCTGCACTAACTTGTCTGGTATTTTAAGGGTTAGGGTGTAGGATGGTGGTTTTAGATATCAGTGTTATTTTGTTGATTTTACATAACCAGGATTGCTGATTTTTATGATTGTATTGTTGATCGTCGTTCTTGGAGAATGTTTCATAATATATCCATGTAACTTTTAAATATCGTGCTCATTTAAATCTGTTTTATATCTACCTATTTAACTGTATTAGACTTTGTAACATAAATGTCGAGTCTGCATTGTCACTGGTACCTCGATTGCTGTCATAGAACCGGGAAACAAATGTTTTATTCTGCAAACTATTTCTTAAAATAAGCATCGTTGTTGTAAAAACATTTCCATATTCTTCTGTTATAAAATGTGATACCATTCCGTAGAATTGTTAGCTCACACCATATAAATAATTGAACGAAAAATGATGTCCTGTACATAACAGTCACTGTTTTAACAAATACCTACGCAGAATTATCTAATAGCAGGGGCGATGGAAGCTATTTATAGCTGGCGCGGCTAAATCTTCAAAAAGGACAAAAGGACTGATGGATCCCTAAATAAGTTCCAGTATATCGTACGCAATAAATATGAATACAACATTTCCAAATGATGAAATTTAATTCTAAATTATATACAAAATATACAATGATAGTAATGGCTACATAATTACAAACATTTGTACATGTCAGTTTTTATTTACAAAGGAAAACATGCAAACCTATATTATAACATTGTAATCCGTGTTGTAATTGAGATACAAACTCCTTACCAATGTCAGTAATTGAACATTTAGCTAAAGTATCACATCAGACGCTACATAACGTTAAATGATTTAATCTTTATTGTTTCTGTGTTGTGCGTAGATAAGGATGTTTGGTATAAAATGAAATATATTGGTGTTCAAAGTTTCCAAACAAGGGGATTTGAGTCAATAATAGTAGAAAGCTTATGCAAAGAATAAGGAATTTCAAAGCAAAAGACTTGATGTAGAACAGTGAGGATTTTAAGACCAGCATGCATTGAAGTTTAAAGGCGAGAACTCCATCTAAGGTTAAAAAGTGAGATCAGATGAAACAAAAGGCTTATTTTATAAAGATTGAAGACCAGAAATCAATAGTCATTGTCGAATGTTGAGGTAAAGAAACTTGAGCAGGTGTTCAAGATGAGGTATTTTAGCGAACAAATTAAATTAACAAATCACAGTTTCTTTAAGAGAAACAAAAGAAATATGGCACCAATCTCTAATTGTATTGTGATATTCAAAAACGGGTGCCATTAATGACCCCTGGTTCAGTCCCTATGGACCTCATCCTTATAAGAATATTTTGTATTAGCTCCCTTTGTTAACCGATATTATTTAGTTAAGTACCTTAAATACGAACATATTAAATGCACTAATTGTGAATTACTTAGTTAAATTTAGCATATCAATTTGAATAAATATGACAAATTTTGAAACCTGTGACGTTCATTATCAGGTCAACAGGATACCCAAATCTGGTTTTCAAATATAATTTACATGATAATGCAGATGCCAATATTTCAAATCCAGAACTAATACCAGTTCCATAGCACTACTTGTTAAATAGTTCAGCACAGAGAGATAATAAAACTCGAATCACACTTGTTTAAATCCAGGGATATTATGTCGAATCAGCATTGTCACTGGTACCTTAGATCGCTGTCATATAACCAGGAAATGGACGTTTCATTCCGCAAACTAGTTCATAAAATAAGAAACGTTATTGTCAAAACATTTCTATTTTCTTCGGTTATACAATATGATATTATTTCCCCTGTATTAAACTTTCATAAATGGCATACCTAACATTTGATGTGGTTGAAAGTTTAGGGGTCTGTAATTGAGATTAATAGTTCTGTGGCATTTTGTATAAATTATTTACATTTCAACAAGGCATATTGATGTTCACCATACGCGTTATTGGTCACTCTGAATAGTGGATCCAGGGACATATTAAAGTTAATATTCACATTCTCCATTTATTTTCATTTTTTAAACTGTCATATTTGAAATTATGTCAATATGTATAATGTTTTATTGTGTGTAGTACAATCGTCAAGTTTGTAACAGATCCTGTAAAGTTGCTCTGTTTTATGTCATTTAACTTTTTCTTCATTGACAGAAATTGTTGACATGGGCTGGAGAGTAACAGCAACGCTTCTTTTTCAAAGTCATGATAAACTGCTTCTATTGACAAATGTTGATTTGCAACAACTCCAATACATTAAAATATTTTAAAAAACAAGAATCCCTAGATATTGAGGCCTCTTCCTTTCCAACTCAAAGCGCTAGCTAAAATTGTTTGACCAAAAAAAGAATTTGATCATTGCCAATTTTTTCAGTCAAGTATCGATTAGGATTAACAAAACATCAACAATTAATTGATTGGCTTGTAGACGTGTAAACGCAATAAAATGTCCATGTAGCATTAAGTATTATACAAGGTCATCACTCTCTGGTTCAACAATCAATTGATGCTCTACCACCTCTACCTTTTCCTTCTTTCAGCCTCACTTGTTGCTGCCCTTCCTTCAATTGTTTTTCCCCTCCCTTCTTATTACTTTTTTCTTCCCCTCCCATTTTGTTCTCCCCCCTCCCCTTGTCTTGCTTGACCTTCTTCTTTTGAATTTTCGAAGATGCACAAGTCCCCCTTTGCTCAGGTATGTTGAAGAGCCAGAATTGGCTATATCGTTGACCTGATAATGACGTCACAATATATCAAACTTTATACAATTTATTCAAATTGATTGTTAAAATTAAGAGCAATTACTTTATAAAATATGTTGGCGTAATGAAAAAATATTGAACAACTTATTTTTGATAAATATTTAATTTAATTTATAGAAAGAAACATAAATGCCATGTAATCTAATTCCCGCAACTGATACAATTAGCTTATAGAAACACACATATCATATACTGTATTGCAAGTAGCATAGAAATTCAATATTTATTCAAATGTATGTAGTAATGCGTTTCTTATTATTGCAAGTGTTTAAGGATACTAATAAAAAAACAGAAAAACTGTGATAAAATTTACTACTTATTTGTATTTCTGGCAATTGAAAGCGCAGGACAGTTGTTTGGTCCTTGTGGGGCTTCAGCTTCTAGCGATAATTACTTTCCGAGTAGTATAATTTTTTAATCAAAGCATAAAAGTATTAACATTTGCTAATGTTGCATAACAAGAGAAAAAGAAGTAGAAATTCAGACAAAAGTATTTGAAGGCTGTTTCTTAATTAAAATGCATTTGTGTTACCAATTATACGAACATTTTATATTACTCAGACAGTTATTATGGCTAACTGAAACAGCTGTCCTGGGCTATCATTTAAAAGTAGTAATATAAATAAGTAGTATATTTTAATCAAACAATATTTGTTTTTTTAAATTATTACTCTTAAACTCATTATTATTTGCAACATGTTTAAGATTTATTTTGAAATATTCGGATACAAAAACAGTTTTGTGGACACATTTGTAAGTGCTATATTAGTGGCTCAAAATGAGATGCTAAAAGTTGATACAAAAAGTATCTGTAAAATATTATTCAGGTCAACGTTCTGACGCATATATTAATTATAACTTCTTAATTTTTATGCAAACTACGATCCATCGCCAATAACTATTTGTTAAGAGAAAATGTGCAATTTTGTCTTTGCAAAATCCTCCTCGTAGCAACCGTCATATACAAAAACCGAACACAAAAATTAATTATTGCTGGATTTCTTAATTTGTTACCCTCAATGCAAATTGCTAATGATATAAAGTTTAATGCCCATAATTCAGTTCCAAATTTTCTGCTAATGCTGTTAATTTTAAAATCTTTATAAATGCTCCAAAATATTGACTAATTTCGGTAATGCTTCTTATCCAAATACTGCATTAATCCAGAACAGAGACACATAATGGGACAATTATTTTATCATTATCTGAGCAAGCTGATGAAGTGCATCGTTACTTTTTTTCTGAAATTTTTTAGTTGATTTGATCCTTTCCCGGCGTAAAAAAAGTGGGCCAATTATTTTATGATGAAGTCATTGTTACTCGATAATATTTCAATACCCTAAATACTAATATATTTTATAAACTAATTGTGAATTAACTTATCGATTTGAATAAATTTGATAAAGTTTGAAACCTTATGTGACGTTCATTATCAGGTCAACAGGATACCCAATTCTAGCTTTGAAATATGATTAATATTATAGTGTAGATGACACTATTTTAAACCATTGACGTAATAAAAGGCGAATCGGGTTAGTATTGTAGCTGTCATAGAACCAGGACTGCAAACTTCCTTTTTCTAAATACATAATTTCTTTTTTTATTGGATACCATGTTTAACAAGGAATGCCGTGATGTTAGGCAATCTCGACTGGCAAATATATTATTGCCTCCACACTTCATTTTCCGTACATTAGGTATTAGATTAATTTTTAAATGGCAACAATAGGAATTTATGTGTTCAACTAAAAAGTGGTCTCAATTGTAAATTCATCTTCCTGTGGTATTTTATAAATACTAAAATTAGTGATTCTAATTTGTGAAATTTATTTATTTATCTGTAATTTGTTTTATGTCCAGGTTTTATGATTGTCGTGTAGTGTTCCTAACTATTTAAATGCCGTATGTACAATTGAAATTATTTCAACATATATTAAATGAATTTTCAATTTCCTTTAATGTTATTGGAATAAATTCTGGATGGAATTTCTTTTGTTGTTGTTGATAAATCTTTTTAATTTTTTAAAAGTTTTTCAGAATCTTGGAAAGAAGGCAGACATTTATTAAAATTGGAAATTTTATGTTTCTTTTTGAATAAATACATTTACGTAAAGTTTGAAAATGTTTTATTTTAAGCAAATTCATTTGATTCTAACAAACCAAACATTTTATAAACAAAACACTATTGGAAATATTTTATGGTTTCAGATTCAGTTTTTAAATATAAATTAAAATTTTTGAATAATATCGTCTAAATTCTGGGTAGGATCATTAATGTTTTTATCAGTTCATCGGGTTCCTGGATTTGCAATCCAGTTCTCTTCTTTCAGTTTACTTGCAAAGCTTTCATAGTAAACAAGAGAACTTGGAAGCAATTGAATGTTTTGAAACAGATGGCCAGGATGTTGACTCGGAAGGAACATTTTCATTTTAATCTCAATAAATTGCGTGCATTTGATACCTAAATAGATCCTTACGTCAGTGAATTGAAAGTGTTAGATTATTTTGTTTGTATAATTTGTGGAGTGTCAATCGAAAGCCAATCACATCGAATTACGAAACTCCTACTCAGTCAATGCTAACTGATTTATATACATTATTCATCATGTCAAATTATATTTAGTTGTGGTGTTAACTATTTACTGTTGTTGATGCAATTTGCTATTTTGTTCAATGTGAGTTTATCTATTTAAATTTAATATTTCTACGTTTCTTTATTATACCGTAACTAAAGCTTTCTATTGCAAAAATTCACTAAGTCTCATTTCTGGGAGAACTTTATAATATTTCTGATTGCAATTGCATTTTGATATCTATAGATGAAGATGCTAAATTTCTTATTTAAAGTTTAGTTTAGAAAATCATTTTAAGGGAAATCTATGCCGCGATAGGATCTATAGCTCATATTAATTTCACTAATGGAAAATTATGAAGCTAATTTAAAGATTTTTTCAACGTTAACGTTTCTAATAGCTCTCAAAGATAACGAATCCGCTAATCTAAGCTGGTCTGAAAATGATTTAATTATCGACAGTCATATCTGTGAAGAAATTCGCTAAACAACTGTTTTAAAAAGCTTGACGATTTCTGGTGCTGTTTATCATGTTTCGAAAATGAACATTGCTAAGATATTTAATTTGGAACTGTTAATAAAACAAATTTCACTGGCTTAGTTAAACATGGTCCTTTGTTCAGATTTACTTTGTGTGTTTTGTGTACACTGCTTACTATTGATTGTCGTGTTGTTCTCTTTCTGTATAACAACTACTAATTACCAATAAAATACAGGACCATGATCTCAAAAGAAAAAGATGGGCAGCCAATTCTTGGGAACGATGTCCATAACGATGCCTTGGGTATTGAAGATACTGATGAAAATAGAGCAACGTATAGTTCCTCTCGTGAAGGTAAGATCATTATAGCAACATGTTTATAATTTATGGAACTGTTTTGTTGGCTGGTATCAATTTCCGGCTACAAATATATTTTGTCTTTTCTATAAATGTTTTAACAGATGTCAAAATGATACTTCCAGGATGTGATAGACGTCCAAATACGAAAACCATTTGTGGACAAAGTAAGTCCACAATTCTTTTATTTTTAATTTTTAATAACGCTCATATATTGATAAATGTAATTAATTTGCTCAATGTTATTCTAAGAAAAATGTTGTTTCTATCAAAACCATTTTTATGACTCGTTCTTCATGTTTTCAGATTTTCAAAGAATCTCAATGATGGCCAATCTGATTCTCCTAATTTTTTTAATTATAATTGTGGCGATGCTGATTCGGAATAACTGTAAGATTAAAGTATTTAATCAATCTTCCACTTAGTAACCGTTGTTAGGATTCACATGGATCTAAAAGCAAAACATATCTACCGCCCTAGATTACTGGTCCCATAACTTCCACCCTAGAATGGTGGTCCCATACTGTCCGCCCTAGAATAGTGTTCCCAGAACTTCCACCCTAGAATGGTGTTCCCATACTGTTCGCTCTAAAATAGTGTTCCCATAATGTCCGTCCTAGAATAGTGTTCCCATAACTTCCACCTTAGAATTATGTACCCATAATTTCCGTCCTAGAATAGTGTTCCCATAACTTCCACCCTAGAATAGTGTTCCCATAATGCCCGCCCTAGAATAGTGTTCCCATAATGTCCGCCCTAGAATTGTGGTCCCATAATGTCCGGCCAAGAATAGTGTTCCCATAATGTCCGTCCTAGAATAGTGGTCCCTTATGACTCGCCAATCGGCATTTTGCTGGGACAAGTTAAGGTTGAAATGTAATTGACTATCTTTAAATAAGATAGTTCCACTAGCAACTATTTGTTGCTCTGCTATATTGATTCTACCCTCTCAAAGACTTTACACGCTTGTTCTAAATTTAGAAGTTTCTTATTTTATTTAAATTATTTCAATGTTCAATTCTATCAATTGTAGCTAAAAACAATTTGATTGAAGAAACGAACTTTCAATTACGGTCCCATAATGACAAACTCAATCAAACAATCAGCGAATTGAAGGGTGAGATATTTTATCTCTATCTATTCAAAATGTAATGATCATTTGCTTCTTATAGGTATTTCCTAATTTCCTATACCTCTCCTATAAATGTTTGCCTTATAATAGGTACCTTTCTATATCTCATTTGAAAACATAAATTATTGAGAACGAAATGCTTTAAACGTCGATATCTATGGCCTCATTATTTCTGATCCACAAAAGTAATATTCTCCAGTTGATTTTCTAGATCGAACTACCCGTCTGGAGTTGATACTCAAATGTTCTAAAGAAGGATTTTCTTATTCAAACGGTGAGACTTATTTGATTTAAATGGAAGAACTTTGTGGATAATTTTATTTTTGGTTTCCAAATTCGATATTACTAATGAGTAGTATGTGAGATAATTTCTAAATATAATCAAACAATGCTTATTAATTATTGTGACAACAGAATGGGACATGTGGGACATTCTATCAACGTCGTCCCACAGAATTGTTTTGTGTTATTTATTTTTATTTTATAGTTGCACTTTTTGTATTTGGGAGGTGTTAGGGTCATTGAAATCGATGACATAGTTCGGGAAATGATTTCTATAGATTTCTTATTCAAATCAAATAAATTAATTAATAATTTGCTTTATTTTGTCAGAGCTGACAGCGCTCGATGGCCGCCCTAATGACGATCATGCGAGCAAAGGACCATTGACTCTGATTGATACGAGGACTTCAACCTGGACGTTTATCCAAGATCAAGGTCGAAGGGCAAATGGAGAGCAAATGTGGGGATGGAATCGGATTGTTGAGGGAAGTGGTTTGGGTGGTGTTGTGAGCAGTTGTGTTGTGCTGCCCACAGAAATGAAAGGTTTGATAGGCCTCTTTGTTTTCCATTCCTGGGTATATGGAAAGATTAGTTTGAATTGTTACTTTGCGGGAGGATTTCCTCAAAACAAGGCATCCAAACTTCCTGTCACTTTCTCCATAAAAGTTCAATTCAATGACGAACCTTTCAGTGGGACATTGACATTTATTGTTAATCTAATCAACTCATACATACACGGTGATCCATGGACCATCGATGTTCCCCGCAATGTGCGGAGGCGTAACCAAATTCCCAAGATTACATTGACATTTGTGAAAGGTTAATATGACCTTTGGGTGACTTTCTCTGATTTGCTTCATACTCATTATAGTACCCAAACATCAAGTGGTTCTATTTTTACAGCCTTTTTAAATCTGAGCCTTTGAGCCAATTTTAGCATCAGACAACAAAAGAACTACTTTTTAAATGTCCATATCTGTTGTCTGTTAGTCAGTCAGCAATTGCCATTTGTTTTAAGTGATACATAATGTACACAAATCAGAATTTGTTATTTTTAGTCAGCAATTTGAAAAAAATCTATATTTTGTAAGTCAAAAAGTTCTCAATTTTATTAGATATCAATAGCAGTACATAGATTATCTTGATAGAAATATTATAGACTTATGCACCTCATAACTTACACACAAAAGACGATTTAAAAATGAAAAAAAATCATAAAACGACTGTTTTAAAATTCAAATTTTCCGTGTCTGTAAGTAGTGTATTTTGAAAGAATGTTTTACTTATTAGAGGTTTATGTTGCTTTATATTACATTTCAAAACACAATGTTGAAAAAATATCAAAATGGTAAAAATGGTCATTTTATAGCAGAAATAAATATAGAAACTATAATTCTGGAGTTGTTATGATAGAAAATACTTATAGAACTGGATTAATGTATGTACTTGAATAATATTCAATGTAATATTTTTTGTTTAAATTGCTTTTCTGTTATGAATCCGTACCATGTTCAAAACAAGTTTTGTTTTACCTGACTGCATGTTTTGCCAATAAGATTAGCTATTTTATTCATAGTTACCTAACAAAAAAACGGATAGAAGCGTGATTGACTAATATATTGATTCTTTTTGAAATAATTTTAGTAATAATCATATTATAATGTATTTTTAATGAAAGAATAGATAGAAATAGATATATTTGTTTGTTTAATTAACTTACTTCTTTGCTGAGAATCCATTCAATTTTCAAAATAAGTTTCATTTTTACATGATTGCATGATTTTGGTAATAAGTTTGACAACATTATTCATAGTTAGCAAAACAAAGAATATATACAAGAGTAAATGAATATATTTATTTTTAGTAGTAGCATTTAATGTATTGAAATCATAATGTCATAATAAATTGATACACATGAATTTAACAGAATACGTTTTTACATGGTTTTTACTGACTTTTTTCAATACATTTCCTTGACATTTTCAGCTTTTCCTGGCCAATTTAAAGAAAATTCCATAAATGTATTATGGGAAAATATACCTGTTGTGTAATTAATAAAATGACTGTTTATATATTTCACGCACCACTTTTGTCTTAAACTAGCAAATGTAGAAAATCCAACTTTTTCTTCTGTGTGCTTCTCTTTCCATTTTTGGTGTAATTCCTTCAGGTGCATCAGCACCAATCTCTTCTGCATATCTGCCATCTGAAGAAGTCCTTTCCAGGTAGCATCCTGCTGTTGTCATCAATTTCGCAGAAAGTGACTACTCTTTCTTTGAGCTCCTCAGTCATTCTGATGTTCTTCTTGGGACCATAGCCATAGCTATTTTGTTTGTCAATTGTTGAATATATTTGATCATTCACTCATGACCCTTCTGGTGTTGTGAGAATTCGGAGTCATTCCCTGCATTTTTAAATGATGATCCCAACTTCAGAATCATATTGCTAACTAGCGTTTGGTTAACAACAAGTTTTCTTTTTCTGAGAAGTTGACATGTTTTTTTATTCTCTATGGTTTCTATGTCTCCTACTCTATGGTTTCTCTATATCCCCTACTCTATAGTTTCTCTTTATCTCGTACTCTATGACTTCTCTATGTTTCCTACTCTATGGTGTATCTATGTTTCCTACCCTATGCTTTCTTTGTCGTCTACTCTATGGCTTATGTCTCCTACACTATGGTTTATATGTCTGCTACTCTATAATTTCTATGTCTCCTACTCTATGGTTTCTCTATATCTCCTACTATATTTTTTCTCTATGTCTCCTAGTCTCTGTGGTTTCTCTATATTTCATTCACTATGGTTTCTCTATGGTTTCTCTATGTATCCACATATGGTTTCTCTATGTCCTCTACTCTATGGTTTCTCTATGTATCCACATCTATCTATGGTTTCTTTATGGCTGTTATTCTATGGTTCTGCTCTGTCTAAATAGATTCTTAAATTCCAAAAAAACACTTTACCGCTTCCACGAGCCTGTTTTACATAAAACTGAGAAGATGCTTGAAGTTATTACCCATTTCACTTTACTGTGGAGGAATTAGAAAGTCTCCACATCACCATTTGTTTCACTTCTTCACTCTTTCAATGTCTCTCTCACCTTGGCCTCTGCAATGAAGGTGATGGACCGAAT
>JAUYWI010105239.1:0-11263 GCA_034780595.1 Parotoplana pacifica
TGTTTTATTCTTTTCTGATTCATTATTTATGATAATAAAAATTTAATTATTCTATAAATCTTTTATTATTAAAAATCGGGCGTTACTTAAAATTCACCCTGTATAATAACAATAATAGAATAATAATCCTATTTTGTTATCAAAATAATCAGACAAAATTTATTTTGGGATTATAGCAAGCATGTGGGTACGATATATACAGAAAAAATATTTCGATGTTTAATTATTTCAAAATCGAGCAATATTATTATTGTTGTTACTATTTTGTGAATACAACAGGTATTGCATTTTTATTTATCTAAGTTTGGATTTTATAACAATATCTCAAACTAAAAAAACAGTTCGGTGCCTGTAGATTCATTCCATCACTTGGGACCCTAACTAACAGAAACAAGGTATTAATTTAATTTGGTTTCATGTTTATGTCAAGAATGACATTTCAAAAAATCTTTTACATTTTGACATTTTGTGTTTTTTTGTAACTTTGATACTGAAAAAAGGATACTGTGACATCTACAAAAATAATACAAAAAAAACTTTCTTTTAAATACAGACAGGAATATGTGAAATTCTTCAAAACCTATGAATTAACGAGTACCTACGTACTTTCAATTGTACTGCAAAAGATTTTTTTAATGATATTGAACTTACATGTTTAAATTGATTTATCTTTAATATTGAAGAACATATTTTGAAATAGAATGCTGAAAGTTATATATAATTGTTCAGTTTATATATTTTGTGGTTGTTGTTTTTTTTTTGTTTATATGTTTGTTTTATGACAAAAATATAAGAACGAGCATTATGTAAGCAATAAAATTTTCTTAAATTATACTTAAATGCTAAAATTCTACGCTGACAGTTGGATTTTATTTATGTTTTGCTTTTGTGTCTGTTGTTGTTTAGTTGTCTGTTATTGAAGATATCTCTAAGTTCTCGTTATTAAAACGAAAATCAACGTTATGAAATTGTTTTGGCTGAATTTATGATAATAATTGTACACTCTGCTCCCTGGAGAGACGATGCTCACCTAATGCATTTTAGAGTCTGTTGCAACTACAAAATATTTTTTAGAACCAGCGCAACCTCCCTTTTCTAATATTACAACTAACAACAATTTTCAAAAATAAAATCCATAGTTCTTTCCCTATATTAGCTGTTAGTAAAGATTTTGCTTTCAACTCGAGTGCTGTTAGGATGCTTGTACACATTTTCCCGAGGAGTGGGAGATTTATCCAAATTCCAACGTACATATTTTGCTTCATTTCAATCAATTTTCATTATATATCGGGTGTACAACAACAACAACAACAACAACGGGTGTAACATAATTTACATATTTTGAGTATGATTGTAGTAATGTATGTACTAAGCGGCGTTGTCAAGTCGTGGTTTTCTAGGGTTTCATATACTGAATGACTGAACACGAACTATAATAAAATGCACTGTTGTTAATATGTGTACAAGATATCTCTTTATACTCATGCCTCAGCAATAAATTCCGTAAATAAAAAAAAATTGGTAAAAGTAATATTTTCATAAAATATACAACTTTTTGTATTTATGCCTTAATAATCGACAATTTATCTGGATATCGTATCCACTGGAGGATAATATAGTTAAGAGTATTTCAAGAAAGTTTATTGTTTGTTACTAAGTAGTTGGCATAAAAAATTAGAAGAAACTGTATTGCAAGCAGATACTATTATCCAATTTTCTAAAGATGTGCTTATACAGTTTCCTATTAGGTATGGCTATGCACTATACGCTTGCATTCTATGTTTTATGGACATATACTCTTCTGAGTTGCAAAATTTAATTCACTTTGACAAAATAGAAAATAATTTGCTTTATTAAATTAAGATCCATCTGTTTTATAAGAGGTTTCAGATTCATCTAAAACGGAATATTATTTAAGTATAACCTAAAGCTTTGTTTTAAATATTTAAAAATTGTTTTATTACAAGACAAAAGAAACACTACGCAATGCCGACAGAATGTCATTAATGGAACAAAATTTAATAAGCTATTTATAAAGTAACAAAACTATTTGTTTCGATTTTCTTCTTCAAAGCATGTAGGTATACAAAAAAGTAAAATAAATATGCATTAAATATTAAAGATAAATTACATTTTCGACCAAGTTTCATTCAGCAAAGATTCTGTTAAAGTCCAAACTAAATGACTTTCTCAATTGTAAGGAAAATCGAGATAGAAACGATGATATATTGTAAGGATAATAGAAATAGAAACGATGATATGGCGAGCTAGATATGATGAACCATCGTATTATACGTGTAAAACTATCGTAACTACACTATCAAATTAATTATTCGACACTAATGTTCTATAAAAAGTTTAAGTTCATAAGATCTTGGAAAACAAAATTTATGAACCAATTAAGTTGAAACATGGTATCTACAAATTTTTAACCAAAAATCTTACAAATTAGTTTAATTTGTGTCATTTTTACAGAATACATAATGGTACTGCTATTCCCATTGAGTAAAATTTCATAGTTATGTCTAAAATAAATTAATTTATCAATCAGTAATTTTTTTCTCTACTGAAAAGTTAATGAAATGCAGTCACGATAGTTGTACATATCTACATCGATATGCATTATCAAGAAGCAGTAACCAATCTCTGTTTCAATTGTTTTCAATAAATCCGCTTACTCTCTAGAATTTATAGAAGCGCATCTCTTTTAGTCATGAAAAGCTTGTTAGTAGTAATTTAAAAGGATATATACATAAATTTCTCAAAAAATAAATAATTTTGTAACATAACATTTTTAAAAGCAAAATTATTATATAAATTCAAGATATTTACTGAATAATAAATTTATTCATTAAGTAGTTGACACTTTTTAATAAGTCTATTTTAAAATATCAATTAATTAATTAACACCTTCTACTTGATATTTTAAAATATTTAGATTATTTAGGTTAAAGCTATAAAATATCTACATAAGATAATATAAAAGTATCCTACGAGATTTTAGGCAGATCTGCACTTTAGAATCTCATTTGAGAGAAATACGTATCTAAAAATAGGTACGTAGAATGAATCTTTGCTACAGCAAACATACAAAATTTAAAAATAATAAATAATATCTGTCAAGCCTTCGACAGTGCTAACATCATAGCAATGAATATAATCCAATCAAAAGATGTGTAAATATATATATATGGCAGGTTTAAAATAAAAGGTTAATAAAATATCTTTCATAAGATAAAATGTAATCAAGAAAAATGAAAATATAATTTGCTCTTCTTTCTTTTAATATTAAAATGTGATTTAAGAAAGGGGATTTTTATGACTACTTCTAATTAAAAAAACAGCAACACCAAAACGCAGAACATGTAGGTATGACTTAGAAACTGAAATATGTATTCTAATTTAATGGTAGTAGCCTAATTATTGTGTCGATAATTTGCTTTTTGTAAGTGAAAAATTAATAATGAAACATTACCAGAAACAATTTACCTTTCCTATAATGAATAAATTCACTTGTTTACATAATTTATACTGTCATTTTTAATTTAAAAAAACCGTCAACTCAATATAATAAAAGGTAAGTTACCTATGGCAGCCAGCTGATAAATTAAAATATAGTTCAGCTAATATTGATTAGAAAATGTTTATTTTGATTTGTGATATATCATTCGCTCTGGAATAGAGTAGGTACCTCCCCTTCTTCTTTTAGCCACCCTTCACCGAAACGAAAGCTTTTCCCAGGTTTAATGTGATTTTGCCTTTCTCTCTCAATTTCTCTAGTCTTTTTCTGATAGTCTATTTTGAACCACAATAGACTTCAACCTCCGACTTGCTTGTATAATAATTAATTTTTGTTAATGGATTCCCTGAAATATATGGTTGGAAAGGTTAGCTATCCTGGGAAGCCAGGAGTACTTCGTACTGTAAGTATGATCCATTGTTGTCACGCTTAAATACTTATCCCAGAATGCTTCAGTAAATGTTTCAAAACTAAGAGAACTTGAACACCCAAACTGACTGAATAGAAATTGGTGAACTAAAAATAAAAGCGGTTAGTTAATTAATTGTATACTTTTTTTTTTATTATAAAACGTCCACAGAATAATTTCAATTCACGTCAGAAAATAATGTAATTACTTTTTAAATCAGTAGGGGACATTTTCAGCAATTGTTACAGGGAAAACTATTATTTTGTTTTGTTTTTTACTAGTGAGTAACTAACTACATTTCAGGCAATATGAGATAGCAGTATTCAATAATTAATGAATTGAATTCATTTGTCCCACTCGACCACAGTGCACATTTGCAAAATACTTAAAACATTATTTACAATCCTACTCTCTATCAATTTTCCGATATCTGATTAATAGGCTTTGGAAAGTACCTACAGTTATAAATTTTATTTTTGCCCACAGATGTTTAAAAGTTTGTTTGGTCGTTTGTTTGTTAATGTTTGTTTGCTGATGCATTTGTCAATCGTTTGTTTTGTAGTGCATTCGATTGTTTGTTTATTTGTTTGTTTAGTTATTTATTGATTATTTATTTATATATTTGTTTGTTTGTTTGTTAAGTTATTTATTGATTATTTATTTGTATATTTGTTTGTTAAGTTATTTATTGATTTGTTTATTTGTTTAATTATTTATTGATGATTTGTTTGTTTGGTTAGTTATTTATTGATTTGTTTATTGATTAATTTATTTGTATATTTGTTTGTTTGTTAAGTTATTTATTGATTTATTTGTTTGTTTAATTATTTATTGATGATTTGTTTGTTTGATTAGTTATTTATTGATTTGTTTGTTCAGTTATTTGTTTAAATTGTATATTTATATATTTGTTTGTTTGATTGACTAGTTTTCCATTGATTTGATTATTTATTAATTTGTTTGTTTATAGTTATTTATTAATTTGTTTGTTTATTTGTTTGTAGGTTTGGTTGTTTATTGATTCGTTTGTTTGTTTGTTCATTGATTCATTTTGTTCGTTTATCTATTCTTTTATGGTCAATAAATTTATTTAAACATCACTCATAAATAGTTAGGACAATACATCAATTTGTTAAATGAAATAAGGTGATCACGTTTAGTTTATTCTGTTTAATAGGTTTACTTTTCTGTGTGAATTTCCAAAACTTTAGTTAAGAAGGAGAAAATCTTAACATTTTCGTGGAAATGTCAGTTTTAAGACAGACAACAATAAATTATTTGTTTTAGATTGAATTACAATTACAGAAACGCATTACACTTTTCTTGAAATGGAAATGTTGGTTGGTTGTAGGATTGATTTTATAATCCTTAAATTGTACAATATTTTTAACAGGTATTGCCGGTATATATTTTTTTAATACGCTTACTTTATATATAATCTGACAATATTTATTTAGATATCTCACTATACCTATATAATATATTCGCTAATTAAATTATAGTGTACCTATCTGTAGACAGCAAAATTTATTAAAACAAAAATATTTTATGCTGGTAAAGCACTTTATTTCTAATAGTTAGGAATCTGTTTTTAATTGATATTGTGGTTGGAAGTTAGATTTTACTTTTGCTACGAAAAGAAACTCATGCCTTTCGGTATACCTAATAGAGTTTTAATCGTTATTGTGTTATTTTAATGCAGATAATATTGTTTATCAATTGATGCCGCTATACGATATATAGAACATTATTCGAAATGTACTTTCCATTATAAATTACTAAATCATCATATTATAGTATGTAATAAAATTATTATGTTTATTTATTAATTTTATGCAATAAATAGTAGGAATGTTTTTTTGCATCAACAAATTATTGTTTAGTAACCAAAACCCTACAGCCTACAAATAATTTAATTAAAAAAACCTCCATGCAAAATTTATTATAAAGGAGAATTAGGCAGCAGGGGAAGGCGGGTTTTGCAAACTACTCCCTTTTGGCAGAGGCCTACTTTTCTTTCACTATGTCGTCCTGCCCTTTTTTGCATGCCTTTGGTGTATTCTTTTTTGGTAAATGAAAATGCTGGTTTCAAGGGTATATGATTAGGAAATGGACAAGGCAGGAAACCAAGTGCTCTGAAAAACGGTACATGTTGATAAAATAGGCAGAAAGGGGGGGAGGGTATTAAACCTTTCTTTAAATCACATAACAAAAAATAACAAAACTGCTTGAGTAAAATAGAATTTAAAACTATCTAAAATGTTTAAATTTGAAAAAAATAGAAATTCTATTATCTTACTTTAAATAGCTGTATAAATACAGAAATGTTTTTATCGCTTATGTTAATAGGTAATTAATTTTTTTGTCACCTCTTCTTCTTTTTCTTCTTCTTCTTAGCTATAAAAGGCTTCCAGCAATTTTAATTTGTCAGACATCAACCTAACCAAAATGCTGGCACATTATCGACATGAGTTATTGTAGTTCATACTACTATTAATTGCATTTCAAACTGATTTATTTTCAGACAAAAATTGACAATAAAAAACAATATCACTTAAAGCTTTTTTAAGGTCAACAAAGATGAAAGACCTGTTCTTCACCTTTGTTGACGTAGAAACAGTATTACGACCCGAGGTTCAACCCTACGCCCGATTCTTTTTGTAGGTAATAGTTTTAGAAGTCATCAATGAAGAGTTTTGAAAAGGACTATAAATGGAGCTTCTTTTTGCAGATGACCTAGTGATAATGAAAACGAAACAGAACTTCCGGAAAATTGGATAAGTTGCCAAGTAGGAATAGAAAGAAAAGTTCTCAAAGTTAACACTACGAAGACGGAAGTTATGGTTAGCAGTAAAGTTGGAACAAGAACAAATAAAGTGCAAAAATGGTAGGACGCCAAACCAGGTAGGAAAGTTCAAATACCTAGAATTCATGATGGGTGAAGAGGGTAGAACAGAGCAAGCAGTGTATGCAAGAATAACAACAGCATGGAATGGAGAAAGTGTATCCCAATCATACATGATAAAAAAATACCCAGAAAACTAAAAGTTAAGATTTACATAACAGTGATAAGACCAATGTGCAGAAGTGGGGCAACAAGGAGCAAAGAAATAAAGCTGCTAGAAGGAACAGAGATGAGAATGTTATGAAGGATTAAAGGAGTGACACTAGAAGACAGACAAGGGAGTGAAAATATTAAGAATGAACTAGGAGTTTGTGACATAACAAGAAAGATCAAGGAAATGAGACTGAGGTGGTTTGGCCACGTGCAAAGAATGAACAAAGTCATTCCAGCGAGAAGAGTGATGATAGAAATTGTGGCAGGAAGAAGATGGGTGGATTGTGTTAGTAAGGACATGGCAGTGGTAGGATTAAAAATACAGGATGCCCACCATAGAATAAACTGAAGGAAGAAAATCAAGGCGACGGACCCGCTCCGAGTAGGACAAACGTTTAGGAAAAAAAGAAAGAATATCCATAAGAATGCAAAGCTAATTATACGAGTATCTAAAGTCAATGATTATGATAAACTGTGTGAATTGAACTTCCTGATGATGCCTTCACTCATGTATAATCTAATATTTCATTGAAAAAAAATTTCCTGATAGTGCTAGGTCAGATCCTTGAGGCCAGAATGTGGCTCTAATTAGCCCAATATCTCAATTTTAGATTCTATTGATGAATGTTTATCTTTTTAAATAAATTTTATTGGGTTAGCAAGCTTCTGGTGCCATATTTTACCATTTCTAATTACAGGAACTAATGAAATTGGTCCCAGGGATCAATTTCATTAGTTCCTTTAAATGTAAGTGGTATTCACAGAGCGTTGCTAAGTAGGATTATGCTCTTAATTATTTTATATCAATTAAGCATACAGTCTGTGATTAATATTACTTTTACATAAAACTCTATTCCTAGGTAATATATCAGCTTCCAAACATTTGCCGTGATCATTTTTATTAGCAAACCACCGCGTGGGTATTCAAGTGAGACGTCTTATTGACGCCAGAATTTGGTTCTAAATCGCTTCCCAGATGGTCTAACTGATCAATTAGATACCATTAATCTATATATATAAAATAAAAACTATTAATATACCACACGACATTTGTCTTCCCTATGCAGCTACTTATAGGTAAAAAGTATTTTGGCAAATCCATAAAATATTATGCCTTTTGGGCAGAAGATAAAAATCGACTGATGATTTAACAACTATTTAACAACTGTATAGTTTTATATTTTTTAAATATTATGTTTTTAGGATGCCATTTTGTATTGCTGTTAGATTCATCCAAATTATATTTAATCCCAATATCTATGTACTTTGCATGGGAAACTAAATTAATGAGTTCTGTAGGTACGTAGTCTATGGGCACCTAAATTGGTCATCAATGAATCATTCCTATATAAAAAGTACAGCATTTGTTTGTGAGATATGGTATGCTAATTAATTACCCTTACAGGAAATTGGGCTTTTACTAAATCATTTGGAATGTAGTCTTTTTAAATGCAGAAATAAAAAATTGGGTCTATAGAAACAATTTTTTATTTAAATCCTTTGGATCCCTAGTAGATGACTGATTATTTTTCATTTTGTCAGTTTTTACTTTTCACGCATTAAATTTGATTGCATGTGTGTGTAGGTACCTACATATTATCGATTCCAGACCTACTCTCATATATTTGTTAAAGCTGCCAATGTTTCTTTCTTTTATTTGTTTATTTTTCTTCAAATTATGCTTCATCTGTTGTTTTTCTTTTTTAGCAGTAGCTCGTGAATGAATCGGTTCTTATATGTAATGTCTTTCCTAGAATTGAGAGCCAACTCTTTACAATCTTCAAATACATACATCCTTCAATCTTTAGTGTAAGAAAGATTAATTATCAACAGTTATACCTAGTGTACATAATTCAAACAATTAAAAAGGTTATAAGTTTTACAGTTGACCCAAAAACTGATTAAATCAAAGGTTTGAGGTTTGATGTGCGTTTAATTTTGATTGCTTTGATAAATTAATTTATATTGGTTGAACTACCTAAGCTAATAATTGTTTTCAAATAGCAAGAAGAACCTTGCACAAATACTGGAATTTATCAAATTAAAATGATTAGAAATAGCAAAATATTCGCAGTGAAAATTGACAGACTGTTTCATTTTCAAACTAGCGCGAAGTGGCTGTTGTCAAAAATACCTTTAGGTTTGATGGATTAAATGCCAGTGGTTTTGCATTTTTTAGGTTATCTGTGCCGATCTATCTATTTGATCCTGAGTGGAAATTAAAATATTAGAATCTTAATTTGGTTCAAACTGAAAAAAATAAATATATCATATAAAATGAGTTTTTTTTCTTTAGCTATTTACACTATTATGTATATGTATAAAAATTGGTTGTATCTAGAAAGCAATCTAGAAAAAATGAAAAACTCAAACCGTTCAATAAATTGATGTAGGTGTCGAAAATTATTTTTCAAAAATTAATGGGTCGTAAACATAATCGTTGCATATCAAACTAACAAAATTGTGTTGGGAAGAAAACCATCATTATTACACAATTTTGCTTTGGAGAAAAATTCAGTTGTCCTAATCTAAAAGTATTAGTTAGGTCAGGTAGGTATTATAGCTAGAATCTAACAGATATTATATGAAAACTATCACTCCATTCGCGTTCAATAATATGTAGTTACATACTAAAATTTAAAATTTTTAGTTTCCTCAGATCTTAATAGTGAATTTAAAAAACATCATAAACAACAAAATAAGCAAAATAGATTCTTAAATAAAATTTTAACCTGATCATAAAAATAACAAAAAACATTCGATATTTAAGTAATGGGAAGCAAAACATAATGACTTAATGATTTAGTTCTGGTTTAAAATACTCAATAAAAATATTTTCAACAAAATTTAGTTAAGAAATAACGGGATAATTCTTCTATAAACTTTAAATATCCTATGTTTTTTGTTATTTTTATTATCAGCATAAAGTCATCTATGAAATTATTTCGATCTTGTTGATTTTTATGGGTTTTTTTCACTAGAACGTCAAAAACAGCCATATCCGTCCTGTGACGATTTTGTTTTAAGTGAATTTCAAAATGCTGATACTGAGTAATTTTAACAACTCAGAAGTATGTGCTGAATAGAATTTTTTTTAAATTTTTACTTTGGACATTTATGTATAGCGCCAGAAATAAATGGTAAAAGACCCAAAATAGTTTCACTAATTGGTACTCTAGGCGAAGACCGAAATTATTATATCGATTAAAAAGATGATTCAACATAAGCATATTCACACTTTACCCTTCTCTCTCATTGTTTGCGTAGGCGAATATACACAGGCAAAGAAATTTATAAAGTGGTTAGATAGACCATGGACTTCTATAACTAGCTATTTATAGAAGTCCATGGACAGACATACAAACTCATACTAGAATGATTAAAACGTTGACCAATGGGAATCTTTCGTTTGTAAATGCTAGAATGCCCAAGTTCTACATACATAAATACTGCGTGATTTAAGTTTTACATTTTTACAATTTGCCATCCCTTTCTTAAAAAATTATTTTTTACTAAATTGGCAAGACTAATAACAGCTGCGAAAGTTTTACAGGGTATTCTGGCAATGACAGCAGCGATGACTCTGCCAGAGAATCTGATGATGAAGAAAACATCTTATACGAACAGCAAGAAGAAGAGTCTTCAAATGATGATGAAGAACAGACAGTGGGCCTCCAATTGTTGGCAGAGATGGTACACAATGGCAGGTGGCACAAGCAGAAAGAGGAGGACGACGGGATCTGAGGATTGTGTTCCACGTAACTCAGGTGGTACACGAGTTTGCCAAAACGTTGATACGCCCCTAGAAGCCTGGAGACTGATAATTGACGACTGGACCTTGCATGACGGGAGTTTGCTCAAAATCAATTGGCTAATTTCGAGCTTTTATAAGAAGATTTCTCTTCCCTTTGACAATCTGTGGTCCCTGAAATTTGGTTGTGCAGCTTTCAACCGAAATATGGCACGCTACAAAGCAAGAGAAATCAAGCGTTTCTGGAGAGACTCGACCATCGTGAAGGCGGTCCCCAGAATCTGGTTCAAGACAATTGTTTCATCTCTGCCATATTGAAACGTTTCCTCTTGAATTCACAGCGATGCTTAGTCTCAAAAACCATTCGTTTCAGTAGATGAAGAGCTCTTCCCTACGAAAGCGAAGTGCAAATTCATTCAATATAGGTATGCCTAACAAACCCGACAAGTTCTTCTTCTTCTTCTTCTTCTTCTTTGGCGGCGCTCCGAAGTCGCAGACTTCATGTCAGCTGATTGGCAGAATAAG
>JAUYWI010105250.1:0-11263 GCA_034780595.1 Parotoplana pacifica
GTATTTTTTAAAACTACAGGGTTTTTCTTTAGTGATGTAGGAACCGAAGAGATTTCTGAGGAACAGATTTATATCATAGGAATTTGTGGATCGTTAAAAATTCCCCATCAAAATACAAGTCGCACAACTGCAAAACAGTCATTGGGGGGGACACAGCAGTGGTGGGAAATTTGACTGATAAGTATAATTTCTGTCGAGAAAAAGTGGCTCGATTCTCCAGTGGTATCGCATTGAACATGGTCATGTAGGAAATTTCGGTGATAAGTATATTTAGAACGTGTTTGGAAATTATCTGTCGGAAGGTTCTAATTTTGTTATCTGCAAGGGTATTTTTTAAAATTACAGGGTTATACAAGTCGCACAACTGCAAACAGTCATTGGGGGGGGGACACAGCAGTGGTGGGAAATTTGACCTGTAGGATGGTGGTTATTATATTCTTATCTACAAGGGTATTTTTTAAAACTACAGGGTTATTCTTTAGTGATGTAGGAACCGAAGAGATTTCTGAGGAACAGATTTATATCATAGGAATTTGTGGATCGTTAAAAAATAATAAGGAAAACGTTTCGTTGAGACCGCTGGCAACACTGATTATTAGCTAGTGTTACGTCCCGATAATTCTAGTGTAATTCCTTAAATATAGTTATTGTTATTAAACATTTGAAGTATTTATAAATAATGTTGTGATTTTATGTAAATACAATAGCTAAAAGATTAAAGTGTTCAATTACATAAATCGAGATCATATAACTGAAATAATATACAACATAAACTTAACTAAAGCAATTTTTGTTTGCTTCGGTGGCTTTTAGTGGCAGTTGTATTTTATTCCTGATACGGTTTTCTGGAAAACACATATTCAAGAAGTTTGTATAAAACATGGGGTCGTCTTGAGGTCTCCAGCAGACACAAGCGGCCCTAGTATTGATAGGACAATACAGCCATTTCTAACCAGCATCTTTTTTAATCGATCATGTCTTGATTTTTATACAGGGCTGCTCAAAATTAACCGATACAAGAATTTTAGAAATTATGTCTATCTTTTAAATTATTATTTCTTATGAAATAATAGATATTGACTTTTTAAAGTTTAAATGCTTTATTAGATATTTATTTCAATTATGCAATGCAGAATAATAACATTTAATTATATTAAATCATAATATTTAGATTTAATACACAAACATATCTTGTATCGGTTAATTTTAAGCAGCCCTGTATATTGATTTTTATATTTTGATTATATTATATTGTGATTAGATTTGATTATATTGTGATTAGATTTGATTATATTTTGATTATATTGTGATTATATTTTGACTAAAATGTTTTATATAATTCAATATTGTGTTTATTTCTATCTTTGGGTGGCAAATATGTCGATTGGTTTCATTTGCAAAGTACTACAAATATGGTTATTTAGAGTACTTGGAGGGTGTTTGACAAAAATATGGAATTAGACCCCTTGGAAAATCAATTTATAAGTTTTAAAAATGCTAAAACCTAAATAGTTTAAATTTGAGTCTAACTCCACGTATTAGAACAGTTTCTATTGATTTGCCAACATATGAGGCTAATTCCACGTTTTAGAACAGTTTCTATTAATTTACCACCATATGAGGCTAATTACACGTTTCAGAATACTTTTTATTGATTAGACACTAATTCCACGGACTTGATTCTAGCTCCTCAGTTTTGAGGCTAATTCCACGCTTTGGAGTCCGTACAGCCGCAGTTTTTAACTATGCTGAGGCCAACTCCACAGACTTGAGACAAACTCAATGGAAAGATTGAGCCTAACTCCACGGAACATTTTCTAATAATAATAATCTCAGTTAGGCCAAACGCAGGGAAATGTTGAACAGGCTAGCTAGTTCACTAAATGACTGTCACATATACCGGGTATTCAGCTAGTTTACTAAATGACTGTCACATATACCGGGTATTCAGAAAGTCTTTGTTGTTAATAGAACAACATTACATAAAATTCGTTAATAGTTTTTAAATGTTGCTCTGCATAGTCGATGGCTACCCATAGATGTTTTTAACATTAAATTTTTTGTCTATTGTGAATATCTATTGTGAATATTTATTGTGAATATCTATTGTGTATAGAATAACGATTTCATACTGTTCAAATAAAAAGTCTGTGTGTACTAATAACAATTATTTGTATTGATGGATGTCACAATTGAGGAAAAGGTTTATCTTAATTGTAAAAAAGTGGAAGAATATTTAGAGAGAAATATGAAAAAGAAGCACCTCGGTTGCAACAGTAAAATATTGGAAATGTAAATTTATAGAAACTGCAAGCTTAGTTGCAGATCGTCTGCGTTCTGGACAACCCAAAACTGCCAGAGATGAAGGAAATAAAGAAAATGCTGTTAATCAAAAGCGATCTACGTCTGAAGACCTCAATATTTCCGTTGGTTCAGTGTGGTAGATATTGAAACAGGAAAAATTCCAAGCATAAAAGCCGATCAGCAGTCAGTTACTTCTTGATGGTGACACAGACAGGCGTGTAGAGTTTTTGGAAACTATTCAAAATGCCACGAACAACGATTTACCAATTTTACATGCAGCAGATGCAACAATTAGCTCTCCAGAAAAAGAATCCCCCCCCTAGATTTCACACTTCCCTTGATGGAGTGGGCTGAAAATTGGTACACAGATACCTTGAAAAGATTCATTAACAGAAATACTTTTTGAAAAAAATCAATAAAGGCCGACCGAGTGTCCGATGACGTCATCAAGTCCAAAATTAAAGTTTGTCCGATTTGCTTCTAATTTGGTGTGTGTGTTCACTAATCACTGAGTAACACAAATATACATAAATGATGTTTGAAAAATTATTGATTATCGATTTTTTAGGCAATATTTTTGGGCCAAAATCACTTACATGGCTCTATAACCTAAGCAAAAGATGCTATCTTGCTCCAATTTTTTGGGATTAAAAAATAAAAATGATTAGAAACTTGGATGTCTCAATTTTCTTGAAGCTGGGCCAAGAATACTCGAATAGGTCCCAAAATCAGTGTACCTTAGTTTCTGACTTTGAATAAAGCTTTGTATAAATATTTTACTTAAAACATACTTGATAGAGAATAGATGTGCCAAATATGAATGCATTCTAATGCGCTTGTCATATTTTATGAGAAAATTAAATTTCCTGTTTTCCTATCTAAACATGTAGGGTTTCTCTATTATGGGCACAAAACTTTGATATCAGATAAAGAAGAAACTGCAAAAATGTAAAAAAAGCGATTTGATTCAAATTTTGCAGAAAATCATTTTTATGCCTCTAAAATGCAAAGTTAACGAAACATTTTATCTGAGTCAAATTTGAGATTTAGCATTAGGAAGAAATTAGAAATAAGTATTAGAAACTTGGATGCATCTCTTTTATGGTTGCTGGTCCATAAAAATATTTTTTAAAACGTGAATTTATTGACATCTAAATGGCTCTATTTCATTCAAAAAAATATTATTGATTTCCAGGTCGTTTAGAGTGTTTAGAAATGATTTCATGACATAAAATTGAATTTCAGAATCATTAGTGTTCATAACTTTTTTGTAGCAATGCTGTTAAATGACAATTTCTACTTTTGTTAGCAATTTCCACACATTTAAACAAAGATAAATGAAGCTGTTTTTTGTGTAATTCAAATAATACTAAAAGATATTGATGTTTTGGCTCTCAGGTTGCACCTGGTAAAAAATCAATATTAAAAAAAAACTCGTAATACATACAAAAATATGGATTTTCTATTTACTAAATATTAATTATTTCTATTACTATTTAGCTTCTGAATTGATTTATATTTTGGCATATTGTGACCAAGTTTATCGCATGACCTTGAGGGGTCACCAAAAGGATGTAAAAAAAGTCCACAAGAGAATTTGGATTGCATACTGCAAAATTTTAAGTAAATCGATTCAGCCGTTTTCGAGCAATTTAGAAGTAAACTTAGGGGGTTGGCCACGACCCCCCCCCCACTCAGCCATTTAAAGACCAAACAGACGAGAAAAGTCAAATTAATGCACAACACCGACTACGATTGGCAAGACAACCAGCAAATTCAGGGGGAATCAGCAAAATTCGTTTTATGAGGTCAACAGAAAAGGCCAGTTTCTGATTGTTCCCCGAGATTGGCCCTGCGTCGAGGCCATTGAATTCGAGTCATAAAACAAAAATCTTGAAAATAGTTGAAGGAGAACATCCGACATTAAATTTAGAAATTCAAAAAAAAAATCTTTTGAAAATTTTGGAATCCAATGCTCAGTCTGTTTTAAACGTCACACCTTTAATGGAAATCCAATTTATTCTTTAGTGATACCAACATCTTTTCGCTTCACATTTATTTGGGAGAGTTACGACTGAGTGTTGTTAGCAAAGGTGTTGTAGCTACCATCTCCATTTAACATTGTGAACAGGCACTCCAAGGTGGAAAAGAAGGTATGAAACTTCAGGTGGTAGAGCCCACAGACCAAATGCGATGTAGATCACAAGCGCGCAAATGTTGGGCAGGGCGGATTTTATGGTGAGGATTAGCTGCTAAAATGCAACAACAAAGTATTTCTTAGAACGCTTGCCTAGCAATTACAGTCTCAGATCGATTTTGAACAATTAATTTGAAATGTTTTGCCATTTTGATTTTTTCAGCAAAACTGCAGTTTTAGTCCAATGAAAAATTATAACTGGTTTTTAGAAAGTACATATTTACAATTAACTTTAACTTTTATTTGAATTAACAGGTCTCTGGAAATAACACTTTTAAAACTACCAATTATTTTAAAAAGAAACTACACCTATAAAACCACCGTTTTTAGATAGTCAACTTTTAAAATAAGCGTTTTTAAAAACTATATTTTTGAAAGCTGTGGGAGTACAACGATGATCACAAATAATTGATAATTCTGCTATAGAAATATATATAGAAGTATATTAAAAGACGAACTGTTTTAATAAAAGATAGAAACCATAAAAATTTACATGGCTTAGAATGAATGGCTATAAAGATATTTTAGCATTTGTCAATTTTATGGGACCTATTTTAGTCACCTGAACTTCAAACATTCAAATAAAATGTCACTACTTTCCCATGGAACTTCACTTCGTTGACTGTGGATATTTCATCAATAACTAAACCATTAAGCAATTTTGTAGACAATATTTTGGCAGTGCATAGGTCAGATGTACCTACTGTTACAGGAATTCTTCCTGCTGTCTGGAAAAGTCGTTATAGTTTTATTTACATCTGTCAATTGGAATTTGTAAAGTAAACACCAAACTTTACCGATGTCATTAATTCTACATGTTGGCATTCAACATATTTAAGTCATCAGCCATAGAAACACACATGGCTCGGGACAATGTAAAATTAGAGAAGGTCTCACATTGAATTTGTCAGAGATGCTAAAATGGCGGAGCACTCCATCCAAACCAGTAGTGACCCCAATCAGGGCATGTGCTATAAATGATGTTGTCATCAAAATTCTGAAATTGAACAAACGTTCATTTCACATGATAATATGGAGGAAACTTCCTAGAAAATCAAAGTTTTCCTAGAAACAAAAATACAAATAAATCTACACATTTATTCAATAAATTTGACGCGATTTTTAAATTTTATAATGTTATATTTAGCAGTCACTGTGAGAAGAGTGTTACGACCAACAAAGTTAAAATTTTCACACAACTACCCAAATATGACCTCCATAACTTTGTGAAACTGTTGACTTTGTTGATCGGACACTTTTCTCACAGTGACCGTTAAAAATAAATAAACACAAGACCACACTAGAACTATTTATCATATTATGAGACCCCTCTCTACATTAGACCTGGCTATGAGGGAATAACTGAGACTCAACTCTTGACAAACCACTTAGCTGCTTCACTAACCTGAATGTCAAAGCGGAAGCAATCGGGACTCTGGTCCAGTTCAAAGGCCTTCATGTGAATTGACTTGAGAGATAATTTCAGTACCATTAAGATGATACCCTGTCAAATATAATGCACCCATCAAAATATCAGGATTGTCATTAGTCAACTAACGCATTGTAAATAATAATCACCAAGAAATTTTCATTATTTAAAGTTCAATCGATATTTTTCAATATATAATCAGTGATACCCAATAAATGATGCACTAAGTGATGCACTAAATGGAATATTGTAACGATACACCAGTTCTAGAAGAAAAATAGTCCAAGAATTTTGTGCACCAAAATAGACAAAAAAGTAATGAGCATAAAATTCTAGAAATGTACTCATTCTGTATAAATAAATTTACTAAAAAATATTACTACTACTTGAAAGAAAACTTTAGTAGTATATCGACATTAAAGAAAACATAAAACGGCCAAATAAAGTGACCTAAACGTTTTCGTATACACTGTTTTTAAGTGGCTGACTCTTACCAGTCAAAATTACACAACAGAGAAATTAGACTCTTTGAGAAACTGTTCTGAATCTTAGACCAGGATGAGGAGTTCTCAAAATTGTCATTACTCTTCCAAACTGGCTTCATTGTTATACAAGTTACAACTAGCGGTATAATTATTGGAAGGAAGTTACTGTGTTCAACGTATGTATCTTTAGTGCGGTTCTTTCTTGTCCATAATAGGTCTTACACAGCACACAATCCTGGTCTGAGGAATTCATAAAGTCAAAGGTTCCAATTGCGTTTTATGGGTACTAAAGGTTGTCTAGAATGGAGGTAGTTTCGCCAAAATTCAAAAACATTTGTGAGATGTTTGAAGAGTTTTCTATAAGCTACGCCTAGTTTTAGTTCTCTTAGTGTAATGGTCTTTAAGACAACGTGGGCTCAGAAAATGTTTGCCATAAATAACGAAATTGTAAAACTTATTGATTTGACACGCGCTGCTTGAAATCCCCATTACCCAGGTCCAAATTCGATATTGGCAGTTTTCATCCAAACCCTCTTAAAAATCTATGATATCTTTAGTCACCCACGTCAAAAATCTGGTACCCATTTTCTTGCTGAATGTTGTGTATCAAACACCCTTGCTGGTAGAAAGGCAAAGAAAGTCAAGGTGAAGCTCAACCTCCGTGAGGCTGAAGCTCGAACTCCTGAAAGTCGACAACCTTCAACATCTGCTCAATCGAAGCAGAAAACGAAAATGTCATACATCTGCAGTGTTTGTGGGTCAGATTACCACTCTGGAGCAAGTAATGAGGGTTAGATGAAGTGTCACACACGCGGTTCCAGGTCTTCAAAAGTTGTTTTGGGAACAAATGGCTGCTTCAACTGTGAATAGACTTTGTAGTTAATATTTCTTATGTTCAGATATGTACTTATTCTTGTTGTATTTATCTAAAATAGTTCACTTTTGTTTGTATGCTTAATATGTTATTGATGTATGTAATGTAATATGCAATTAAATGTATTTGGTCAAGTAACCCCCATTAATTGTTTAACAGAAGATTTGATATCATCATTAATAAACTTTGTAAAAGTTGTATTTTAACTTGCTACGTTTTTTTGAGTTTTGTATCCAGGATTCACTCTCTATGTCATTTTCTAAACAGGTTTTGCAGATTTCTGTATTTTTGGAAACCTATGTATACCTAATTTTAATTTTGTTGACTATTCTAATGAATGCAAATATTTTATGCATAAATAATTCAATGAAATACACATCACGAAGACAACATTTAATTTATGCATTTAACGTGGCATCGATTTGTGATACATACCTAGTACCTCTATGACCAATGTATGAAATCACAATATGACTCGAATGGTAGATATAGGAAAGTCGCACGTGAGAGGGTCTCGGCACTGTACCAATAGTTATATTTTAATCCAAATTGTTTTTCGTACTAAAATATATGGATAGTTTTTCAAGAGACAGTAATTGGCCAGGACTTGCTTTGACAGCGTGAGTGCCCTTTAATAAGAAAACAGGCTTTCCAACATATTTCTTCTGAATATCTTCTAAATATTTTCACTCTTCTTATGCAACGATTGCACATTTCCTTTCTTTTAGGTTTGATATGAAATATACGAACATTTACATTGCTCAGGCAATAATTATGCCTAACAGCTGCTCATTTGCGAGTAGTATGAATAAGTAGTATATTTTATCAAATTTTATCGAATTTTGTTTCTTAATATGCCTCTGTGCCTTTGTTCCTTTTAACTTTTTAACTTTCTCAATGTTTATTTCTGTCTATTATTTCCGCTGCTTTTCTTTTGTCGTGTTTTCTGATGTCTACTCACTTTCTAAGTTTCTCTATTCTTTCTCTGTAATATTATGACGTGATATCGGTTTCCCTCTCACAACTGCGATATATAAATTAATTCAGCTTTGTAATAATCACTTGATAAAGAACACAGTTCTCTTTGAAACGTTGTTGTGTATTCAATAAATTTTATTACCAGAGATTCTCCGTCTTTTTATTATACTCTTATCACTATAATCTTGTTATAACAAGCAGAGACTCTTAATAAATCAAGGACATCAAATCTCAATACTTCTGTTACATATCGCTCACAATTGACTAACACACAGCATTTTGACTACTGGAATTAGGGGAAATTTCTACTCTTCTGATGTACATTTTTGTTATCATGGAGCCACTGCAGTTAAATAAAGTTCATAGTCTCCTTATACATACCTTGGAACAATGACATCATAAATGAATTTAGATCTGCCAATTCCATACTTCTTAGCTAAATAACAGAAGTTATGGGCGTAATGTTAGCATTACAGAAAGGACAGTAAAAAAAATAAGCTAGTTTCTAACAGCAAAATTTTCATATCTCTGAAACTATTGAACCAGCTTTGAAATTTAGAAGATTGAATTGAACTTATAAGAGAAATATATACTTAAAATGTCAAGGTCATAGATCACGTGACCTTTGGTTTGGACCAGCTCAAAGAACCGAAAACATCAATTATTAAATGGACTAGAATTGAACAATAATAACAACTTTTGGTATTCATTAATTCAAATATTATTTATCTCCATTCAATTAACTGACGACAGTCGGTTCGATCTCCTCGAGTTTGACCTACATCACTAGGGCCGACAATTAATGAGTTTTCACATTTAGGCTTATCACTTAGCATTTTTGGAATTAATTCAGCTAAGTAATATTAATGCCTTTTAGATAAAACAGAATTTTCTAAATGTTTATTTTTGTTGCTGAGATATTTAATATTATCTCTTTTGTCAATACGAGTGATGCTGTCACGTCATCATGATCCAATATGGCGGCCAACTCAACACTTATGACATCATAATTGAAGTCGACATGCAGCATTTAAAAGTTGTGGATATAGACCTTTTGTGTCTTTTCAAACCAATATTTGACCAAACAAAGGCTGATTGATGACGACAATAAGGACAATTTTATTAATCTGATACAGTTTATAATTTAACAAGTTATTCTTTCAAAAATTACGGAAGTTAATTTAGCAATTTTACGTTTTGAAATTGAATATATCTTATTAATGTGTTTACTAGAAATGCCAAAACACAATGGCAGAAATACGTTTTTAGCAATACATTAAATTACGCCTGCGTATAGATTTCTCGAAGACAAAGGTGTTGTGCTATCAAATAGAGCGATCTTTAGGTTATATTGCTCATTATGGTTTCCTTTTTACATCGATGAGGTAGGTATGGTAGGTAGGTACTAGCAGCTAAAGCAACTGTGTTCTTGTTGTCAACTTATTTCGGCTGGCGGGAAAAACAAAGACCCATTTAGTAAAAAGATGAATATGTAATAAAAAGTATTTGTAGGTAATTATAGACTGTCGTTTTATTTTGGTACATCCTTTAGTAGCTTGTTTGTTAGTCAGCCTGAAAATTCAAGATTGAAATACAATTCAAATTATCATTATAGCTAGAAAAGGCAGAATTTTCGGTAGATCTATATTGCCGCTATATAAATGATAAAATGCTTAATATAAAATAAATTTACTAACAAAAATTGGCGTAAACAAGATTATAAACAAGTTTTTAAAGAAAATGTATGAATGATAAAAGCGCCAAAAAGTACGGAACAAGGTTTTGTATGAACCAAATTAGTTTATAAAATTGTTATAAGTAAACTATAAACAGATAAACCAAGGGGTGAGGTCAAAGTTATGTCTTAAGAAATTTCTTAGTCTTAACTATTTTCTGAACCAATTTTAGATCAGCCGAGACTTCGACCTGAAGATTTTTTTTATGTACTTAGCGATTGAAAAAGAAAATTTGTAAGAAAATTCGTCAGGTCGAAGTCTCGGCTGCTCTAAAATGGGTTCAGAAAATAGTTAAGACAAAGAAATTTCTTAAGACATAACTTTGACCTCACCCTATGTATTTTAAATTGTTATAGACATTTTCATTCGTGTAAATTATACTTCAAAGTTGTACCGCTATTTGAAATATTAAATGTTACTCCACCTAAACTTAATTTTGTAAAATAGTATTTTATCAATTTCTTAAAAACAGAATTAAACCATAAAATCTAATTCATGTTATTTTATTCACTGAACAATTATTATCTTTTATACTTCTATTTCCTAACTAATTATTACACAACATTTTAATTTATGATTACATTTTTTGAATTATTGTTACTATATATACAAATTGAAAATTTAAAAAACCGGTCTTGATAAATTTTTGCTTTTTAATTTATTTCGTGGAACAATATTTTTAATCTTAATACATTGATGATCTGTCAGATTGTTTTTTTTCTTTATTTGTCTGTTTATTTGATGGTTTCTTTTATTTTCTGTCTACTCATTTTGTTTGATTATTTATGTGTTTTGTTACCTGTGTGTCTTTATTTTTCTTTCACTTCCATGTCAAGCCTCTGGCCGATATTGACACTGGTCAGCCAGATCATTGAAGCTTTTATCGAGAAATTACTTGCCTATACTCGTACAAGCTAAATCGAAATTCTTCAAAGGCAAAAGAGTTTCAATTGAAATTTTAAAAATGACAATACGTCTTTTTATAAGAGCCCAAGTAGGCCAGCTCAGCTACGAACAGACATTTCTTCGCAATCTAAATCACTGCAACCAATACACATATTAGTCTTTTTCAACTCTTTTTACAATTTGTGTGTATTATTAATAGAGTAAATATACCAACATAGACTATCCACTCAAACATTTTGAATGTATACACCGGGGATTTTACAATACTGACTAATAAGATATGCAGAATTCAAATCTATAATTATTTTCTCGCTAAAATTTTGTCTTGATATATTTCGGGTTAGGTACTACTTT
>JAUYWI010105261.1:0-11262 GCA_034780595.1 Parotoplana pacifica
CTATATTTGAGTTTAGACGCTTTAATGTCTTCTTGTATCAAAAACATTGTTACGAAGATACAGGGGGGGGGGGCAACTTCACGTATTTGACTTGTGGCAGGTTAGTGATTGATATTCCTAGGCAGGTTGAAGCAAAATGATCCATATAAACTAACAATCCACAAAAATTGTTGTTGTTGTTGTTGTTTAATCTAAGATATTTAAATCGATCTTTCTGCCTGTTTAAATGTACCTTTTTCCAAAAAATACAAAAAGCAAACTGACAAATAATTTATATCAAGGAAATCATTAAAATGTTAATGCCTTTCTACAGATAATGAATGTTGCATTTAAACTACGAGAGGCATCTTATAATGAGGTACAATGATGAAGTACAATAATAAAAACATCAACCTTATTTGAAAGAAAACCACCACTTGGTTAGACGAATGGGGCTCCCAAATCAACTCCAACTTTGCCCCCTCACCTACAATCTGTTCGTGCACTGCATGTGTGCTGTACATATCAACCAGACGATGCACGCTCCTCCTCTTGTTGAGATCCAAAGTATGTCTACTATTATGTACCTAAACTCAACACACACAGCCAACATGAGAGCTAACTACGAAGTAATGAAATAATTGACAGATTCATACACACCAACCAAACTCCAGTTGTAGCAAAGTCTAGCTAGCTGCCAGCACAGACAAGGGTAGGCAATTCTAATTTTATTAAAATGACTAAGAGAATTTGTAGATACACCGATACCACAGATTTTCCGATTTCAGGAAGTTAAAGTTGCTAAATAAATTGTTTAACCAAGAAAACAATTAAAATGTGCAGATAACGAGTTTTGCACATACGTACTACGAGACATGTCTTATAATTAGGATATAGCACTATCTTAAAGTACAATAATATAAACATGAACATTATTTGAAAGCAATTTCTACTTGTTCCTAATAAAATTTCATAAATAATGATGATATTTTTGGTATTATTTGTCATATCGCTTCTTCAATCAACCATGGCCATTACATTGTTGGTATAAATGGAATGATTTCCGTCATCTCAAAAGTTGTTAATTCAATTAGTGCTTATTTAGCCTTGGATGCTAATGTCTTTAGATTCTATATACTTCTAAAGATTAAAAACTAAGGCTAAATAAAATGATGTTGTAAGCTTGGTGGCAGTATGCTTTCATGGTTTAAGGACGTCAAACTGGGGTTCCTTGCCTTATCCAACTAAGTCTGGTCCTCAACTCCAGTTCTTTTCTGAGGCGATGTGTGATGACACGGTCGTAGCATCTATTGTGCTGCTACAGTGTCTGCTGGGATATCATCGGATATGAGAAGATCATCACAACTACAGGCAAGCCTGACCAGCACAGTAGTTGTGAGGTTTGAGCAGTGTTCCTCTCTTCTGCTTCAACTGAGCTGTGTGCTGGTTCGGGAGAAAGTATCACTGAGCTGTGTCAGTAGCTAAGATAGAGTGGGCCGTCTAAGTTAAATGGCATTGATCATCCCTCGAGTGGTTTTTAACGAAGAGTAAGACAAGGGAGGGTCTCACACCACATTTCTTGTTATTGTTTTGCATCATAAGTTCTTTTGTATTTTCATTTCTGACTGAACTGTTTATGGATTTGATTTTCAGATTTCGAATGAACTAAACTCATCATATTTTATCATGCTCCAGCTTGGGTATAGAACACGAAGCACATGATCACCAAGTTTTGATTTGATCTTGAAAAGAGGTTGTTTTTTTATCTTGAAGCCATATATTTTTGCACATATTTTAGTTGGATTCTATTCATTTCTATGGTGTTAGCACTGTCGAAAGCTTGCAAGAATTAATTTATTATTTTTTAATTTTGTATGTTTGCCGCAGTAAAGATTTCATTCTCCATAGAGGATCGCCCACAGTAAATTTGAAAACATCCATCTAATGAACAAAATAACACTTCTTTAAGTTTATTAGAATAAAGATTTCACTTTACAAACATTCACAATGTTTTCCATTGGCATCCATTGTGAGTACTTTAAGCTACATTCCCATGCATGTACTGTAATGTTTTAGCGAATTATTACAGACAAATATCCTGAACAAAAAAGTAAAAACCAACTTTATAACTACGTCACTTTCGGCCTAAATCTTCGGGTAAAACTGTGACATGAATGGCAGAGAAGTAGCTGACCAGGTCCAGGTTTCAAGAAACTATTTTTTCATAAGATGGGACAAACGATACAGCGTGGGAGATAAATAAATGACCTACATATTAAATACAGCGTGGGAGAAAAATGACCTACATGTTACGTACAGCGTGGGAGATAAATGACCTACATATTAAATACAGCGTGGGAGATAAATAACCTACATATTACGTACAGCATGGGAGAGAAATGACCTACATATTACGTACAGCGTGGGAATTAAATGACCTACATATTACGTATAGCGTGGGAATTAAAAGACCTACATATTACGTATAGCGTGGGAAAAATAAATGACCTACATATTATGTACAGCGTGGATGGTAACGTTAGGGGTAAATAGCCTAGAAAAACAGAAAAGGCTATCTTCACTTGTTAAATAGACGGTAGCTGCATTATCCGAGCTACTATTTTTTAACACAAAGTGACTAAAGAGCTTGGACTATCAACAGTTTCGTGGATATTAGAACAACAATATCAATGTGTGTGAGACACTATCCTTTGAAGTAGAAAGTTACGCCACAGATTTCTGTTGTTGTTAAAATTGAAAAAATGCCTTCAAACTATGATGTTGACATAGAATAGGTATTGATTAATACGTCACTCAAATCAAATATCAATTGCTGCTGTACCAAAAGTCTGGTGAGAGAGAGCAACTGAGTCAATCAGTGAACACAATCGAACCAGATAGGCAGAAACTGCACTGTAAGTAACAATGTCGTATAAGTTTCAGGGTCTAAAGTCCATCTCACTCAACTAAAACTTGGTAATTAGTAGGCAGAGCAAGATAATACGCGCATGACAGGTACAGAAAATGTGAACTTACTTATCGAACAAATCCTAAAGATGACAAGTAAATCACCATATAGCAGGAGAAAAATTCAATTACATAAATAAGATAGTACAGTGAAACTTGAATAGGAGTAAGCCACCAGCAATGGCAAAAAATAGAATAAACAGTTTGATGAAACCCAAAATGATTTACAGTTAATTGTTACTGAGTTGAATTCGGATTGTTTTAACAGCCGTGGTGTAGGTTGCTTAGAAAGTGCTGAACCCCATCCATACTATTTAACCCCATTGATACCGGGCTATTTAAAGCAGTGCCAATCCTTTTACATTGTATTACACATCGCTATAAGCTTCATCTCAGACTCCCAAATAGAAAAAAATAGCCTGCTTATGATGTACTTTTCAACATTTCGATAGTAATTCTGTGCACAAGCAAACAGGCAGTAAACAAAAGTATTATTAAATATTCGATGCAGTTAATAAGTAATTCTTATTCCATTAAAATTGTGATACTACATTGGGACTAAAATTGGGTCATCACTATAACGTACGTTCTGAGAGTCTGGCAAACATTACTAATGGTAATTTATGGTATTTATGAAATGATTTGACGCCTTGTCATCGAATACAATTTTACTCCTAATATCAACTATCAATAATGACCCAATTTCACCAACCATTGATATTGATCAACTGACCTAATTGCCGAATCTTTTGCATTGTAGTTGGACTGAGCAGGACCTTGGCGCCATCGATCATCACCTCCACCTCGCCACTCAGTCCGCGGGGAATGTTATCCTGTGGCTGGGGCTTCTCAATCGGCTGCATCACGGTCCCGGCCGTCTCCAGAGGACTGATTGGCCGAAAGGGCGGAGGCCGACGTTTACCCTTTGCACTTGATGGATTGCTCATCGTTATCAACTAAAACAAAGGAGAGACACCCCATTGGTATCAACTCTATTCACTTTATAAATGGAAATTGGGTTAAAAATGCTTTTTTTTAATTGTTTGTGCGTTTGTCTGTAGTAAGGATTTTAGAAATAAACTAAAAAAAAACATTTATGAACAAATATATTTCAAACTTAAAAAACCTAATTTAAGACTGGACGTTTCATTTAAGGAAAATGAACCTATCTTTATGTAAACATAATTTAATTTATGAAAAGTACAGTACATTGAAGAGCACTTCATCATGTGCCTCGTTGGTACAAATGTATCTGATATGGCCAAGAATGTATAAATGGTGTCATTGAGTAAGACCAAAATCTAAACAAGTTTTTTTTAATGAAATTTTATGGTGACAGTTCATATTGGAAACTATACAACAAGAACACTTTTCAAAATTGGATTTAGCCACTGCAAAATAAAGATATTTAGTTCTGTATTCAAAATAATTAGAAGTTTTATCATGTAAAGTACACAAAATATTTGTAATTTATTATCAGCCACTAAATTTAGATTCATTATCCTTAGTAAGATAAACAGTTACCCAAATACTTCCTATTACTAATGAATCTACAATAAAAAATCATGACATTCATAAAGGATTAAAACCTGTTGTTGAAGAACTGAACCCATTGCACCAGTAATAATTGCATTAAAAGTGTATGTGGCTTATCTACTCGTTTCTTCAAAGGTCAGTTTTGTACAGTAAATTTGAGAGAGTTTAAGGTAAGTAATACTTTTACACTAAACGTTCCTAACAGAACAGTTTCAAATTTGTATTTTATTGCTCTATTTTCATGATGATGATGCCTCACCATCCCAGATTCCTCATTGCCTCCACTTCACTCTCATGTCTCACATAGTTTGTGACTTACTCAAAGGCCTGCTGAGCTAAGCCCCAAAAACAAATGACTGATTAAACCCCAAGCCACTAACTGACAATGACTCTGTGGCCTAGTTGACAACCTTACTTCTGGACAACTGTAATGTGACTTTTCTTAATTTTGCACCACATATTTGCCTAGCATTACCAATACAAAACTTTGATCTACTGGAACCTAATGTGTGCATAAAAATACTTTAAGGAAATATTAGTTACAACTAATGGAGGTAACAGTAGTTATTTACCATAAAAAATGTAAGTGAAACAAAAGTTGAACCAGAACTAAAGTTTACCACAATAAAATTATTTAGCTTGAATTTCCATATTGCTTAATTAGTAAATATTCAAATCTAATTCATCTATATATTGCCAAATTACACATAATTATATCTATGTACATTAAAAAATCATTGGGTAGTGTGAATAAAGCTTAAATTTTAATGGTTAAAGTTATTTTTTAGAACATCATTTTAAGAAGTATAAAATTTCTAAAAATGGATTTCTGAATGTTTCTAAATAAACTGACAACAAATCTGTAAAAGAAATGGGCATATAGAGTTTCAAATTTTAATTAATTTAAGGCTAAAGCTCTTTTATTCATACAACTACTACTGTTACCAAATTTTATTATAAATAAATTATAGTGAAATTATAATGAACATAGCATCTTAAATGTGTGTCTATTTTTGTTGCACTTAATCTGAGAGAGAATGTTTTCAACAGAAAATATGTACAAAGAATATATTCTTTGTTAAATGCCTCTGGAACTATTAATTGTTTTATGATTCAAACAATCTCAAAAGCATAGACATAACATTTCAAGTGGTTATTTGGTAATATGTCTAAATTTTCTATAATTTCTGAGTTAGTGAAATTTAAAATGAAGATGTCAAATCTCTACTTAAAACATGTCTTCTCAGTGATATTTACCTCCATAATAGCATCTATAAGAAACAAACTTTGGGAATTGCTAGAGGAAATAAGGCTGCACCACCCTTAGCTCAATAATCTGCATGCACTTAATCTAAAATCAAATATTTAATCAGTGTTCAGATATTCTTTGGTGGAAAAGTAACATTAATGACATATTCATGGTGTTTTATGGAGTCCAAGAGTCTAACTCAGATGATTCCCAAGATGATGATCCACTTGTTGCAGATGCTGGCCATGGCTGGATCAGAGTTGACCCACACACTAATGCTGCTGCCACTGATTTGAACTTTTTGGGAAACCACAGCTGGAAGGATGACATTGTCACTGTCAAATTTACAGAGTAAGATTTCATCAACTTAATTTTGCCTGACAGTCTGTTCTCCAAGTGGAAGCAATTCTAGAGGAAAAAGAAGAGTTCAAGTGAAGGCCTAGTGATGTGGACAAAATGAGGAAGTTTGTCAGGTTGATTCTGCATTATAGGAACTATCAGGAAACCCACAATCAATTCCTATTGGAATATTGATGGCTACTGGTTTCTTTTTAAAGAAAGTATCACTCATGAGAGACTGGTTCAAGTCCTTATTAAATATCTGGCACTTTAACAAACTCTCTATGATGTCATGACGAAAGACAGAAAAAGCTGAATCAATGGGTTTTTTTTACAAATGAATAATCTGTTGTCCCTTCTTGTTGTTCCAGAGCTGAATCTCTCATTGAATGAAGCCCTGATTCTTCATTAATGTCATTTTGTACTTACTCAAAATGTTAAGTTGCATAAAGGGTAGCAGATTTGAAATCAAACTGAATGTTTTGTGTGACACTTTCAGCTACTGCTCATTTGTTGTGGTACAGTATGGAAAGGATTTCCAAAACCTTTTGATGGAAAACCTCACTAAATGTGACATTGTAGTGATTTCCCTGTAAGTCTTCCAGATAAAGGTTACATAGTGCACATAGACAAATGAAGAATGGGTGCATGGGGAAGATTCAGACAGAATCGCAGCATCCCAGATGAGCTGAAAACTGTGAAACAAAATCTGATAACATCTACTTTCATGAGTAATAAACAAGTTCTATCAGTGAAACTCACTGATTGGAAGAATATTTACAAAAACCACACTTGAGTTGAAGTTTAACTTGAAATCTCAAGTCACACATTAAACTACATTATATGTTCAAGTAACCTCTCAATCAGACTTCAAATTAATAAAGTGAATTTAATTATCTTTAATCATCAAATAAATGAAAGGATTCCTGGAACAAACCCAATTAGAGTTATATGTACATATATTGAGATTGAATTTAAGCAAAGGTATCATTTTAGAAAAGAAAAGTTTCATATTAATATGTGAATAAGTATTTGGTGATGATAGACCTGTAAATGATAGAGGTCTACCTGTCCAACCTCTACAACATGTAGCAATTGTACTTAGGTTTTTTGCAATCAGTTCATTTCAGGTTATTTTTCAATATTTTCTTTAAATTATTTTATAATTTTATCCAGAAAATTTGACTGTTAATCTACTGCCATATTATTTTAAGCAAGTTAGACATTGAATTCATAAGTAGCAATGTAAGTAAAAACTAATTTATAAGTCATAGATCTCCAATGTATTATTAGACTTATTTCATTTGTAATATTTTAGCATTGTGAATACATAATCCTAGCAATCAGTTTAATTGAGAAAATTAAATTAATGTTATAAACAGAGTTTATGTGGATCATTATACAATTTTTGAAATCTAGTTTAATTTACAAATTGGTCAACTTGATCAAGTTACAACCATTTCAACATTTCAACATTTCACAAATATTTTCAAATTTGATAAAAGCAACTTTAAGGAAATCCAAATTAAATTATCACTTTAATAAAATATCTCAACTATAACAAGCCTGTCCAAAATAAATACTGCCCATCTCAATGATTAACTACACCCACTACTATAGTCTAAAAAGGATTGATAAATAATATTGAATGTATTAGTAGAAGTATTTTCAATACAGACTAATATTTTTATTCAAAATTGCTCTCAAGGATAACTATAAATAATACTTGCACAGTCAGGAAAAGCCCATTATAAAATACATTATATTTCTATAAAATTCATTTACATACAGGGTGTCCATTAACCCTTTCACCATGGCTATTATATTTATAGCCCCCCCTTGACCATCTGGCAGGTTTGGATATATTTCAGGCACACAAATATAACTTCTATATTGAATTGTCATGCTAAATAACTTCTACAATAAGCATAGATTACATATCTATTTATGTTTAGCAAATTATTCTCTTCAGTAAATCTGTAGTCAGCAAATAAAACAACAGGCACTGCCCATTTGTTGGATTATAAACTGAAATGGGCACTACCCGTATGCCAGAAATTATGATCCAACAATTTATCCGAAAACAAACTGTATTTTATACTGAATAAGTATATAATGATACATAATAATAAAAATTTAGTTGCGATAAAAGTTTTCAAAGCAGTTCATGTGGAGGGCAATATTTGATCCCTTGTTGTCTTTGCACATTTTGCATTGGTAATGAGATTCAGAAACTCATCATCCTTTTTGTACAGTCTTCTTGCATTGTGCACATGGTTTTGAAGGTTGTGTTTGTTTTCCCTTAGCAGGAATCTTTTCAATAACATGACTACTGGAAACTCAGCATGATATTGGGTTGGTTTGGAGACCAAGCATTTTCTTTACTAAAAGATTTGTGAATTGAGCAAAAGTTCTGATCTTTTTTCCATCTTGGTGAAACGTTTTGGCCAGGATATAGACATTGACCATTCCTAGGCACTGGACTAGAAAAAGGCCAAGTTTTTTGTGCCAGTCATATGACTTTTGCACAACAGTAACGGAGTGTTGAATAGCATCCATGACATCTGTACCATCCATTTCTGCATTGTATTCACAAATAATAGTAAGTTTTTTCACAAAACCTGGTCACCACCAGTCACAATGGCTTTTACCTGATATACTTCAGCCGCATGTGCATGGATAACAGATACACATCTCTTTTGTCAGTATACTTGCAGATGAGAATGTTTCCTTGTCTGGCAAATGCACTAGATGTTTTTGTCAGTGAATCAGGCACCCCTTGGTTTGTCCTGATGGTTCCAATAGTGCAAGTTTTTCTTCTCTGCAAATAGGTGGCTAGTCTTACAGACATGAACCAGTTGTCAATACAAATCAACTGCTTTTGTTCCAGAAGATCATTCCGTACCAGCAATTTAGTTACTATTCTTTCTGATTTTGATAGGTTCTCAATATGAGGTTGACCCTGAGACCACATTTCAGTTCCAGTGGCCCCTTGATAAATTTCAACATCATATGTGTAGCCATTTTTGTCATTCAGAGAAAATCTTTTAATTCCAAATCTGGCCCACTTTGTTTTTATGTATTGCTTCATATTGAGTCTTCCTTTGAAGAGCATTAAGAATTTGTTTACCCACATTTTGAAGCCTACTTTGTATATTCCTTGGGCATTATGAATTAGTAGTTGAAGACCACCACATATACATCTAATCCTGTCATTCGTTTTATTTGCATTTGGTTCTATTCCATAATCATTGAATTGAATCACATGCATAATTTGCAGGAATCTGTCTCTGGACATAATACCTGAGCAGAGAAAAATAGGTGTCTTCATAACCTCATGAGTTGAGAAATAATCATGTATCTCAGACTCCCAAATAATTCCAGTCACAAACACTAGAGCAAGGTACTGTCAAATTGTTTCAGCATCGACAGGCCACCACTGAGTGGTGTGGCTTCTTCGGCCATCTTGGGTCTCAGTTTTGAACTCAACTGTATTTGCACTTGAATTGGTGTAGTCCACAATTAAAATAAAATCTTCTATAAGTATTTTCAGTGCAAAATCCTCAGGGTCATCCACCATATCAAGTTGTAGTCCTATGTCTTCAGCAAAATCATTCAGAGGGTTTCAAAATTGATCTTTTCCAGCTTCTACACATTTCCAGTTAGCAACTTGAGCAAGAGGCAGTTGATCATTTTGTTCATCAGTTGCAAATGCTCCCTGAACTTCATTGTCATTGGTTGGCAAATCTTCATTGATTAGCTCAACTTGTGGTTCCATTTCTTCCACTTCTGTTTCTGAAAATACAAAAATGTATAATATGTTCAACACTACCTATACATCAATATGCATATTTTCATGCAAAAGCCAATAGTTGTAATGATAGTAATTTATGTAAATTACTTACCGATGTCATCTTCTGAGTTTAAAATATCCTCTTGCTTCTGAATAATATTTGCAACTTCAGTAGCAGTGAATTTTCTATTAGTCATCATGAAAAGGTTGATTTTCATACAAGTTTCAGCATGTATACTATTGTTCTAACCAATTAGAACAATTAATTAATACTTGGTAGGTAGGTACATCTTGGCTGGTGAATTGCCAAATGCAATTAGAACAATTAATCAACTTAGAAGCATGTGTCTCTCTATCGTTCTTGGTACCTATGCCTCAAGTGTATTTCTAGTGTGTGCATACAGGCTAGCAGGTCTGGCTGCTTAATAAAACAGCACATCTAGGATCCAGGCACAGTAATTTTCACAATTAAAAACCCTATAAAGGTGAGAGGGACTGCCCATTGGCTGTGCTGTAGTACCACAGGAAGTGCCCATGTGCCAAGGTGAAAGGGTTAAGTCATGCACCATAGAAAATTTTAGAAATTAAAAAGTACTATTGAATAAACACTATACTATAAAATAATTGTGTAAATGGTTAAGTATATACTTTACAACAAATGTTCAGATTAGTGAACTTCAACATCTGCCCTTTGCATATTTTGGAGCATTCTGGAGTGATTTTTTTAATTTTCTGATGCTATATTGGCTTGCAATTGTTGCAGAGGTTGGCCAATTGACATAAATATGTGATTTATGGTGCCCACTATAAAAAGAAGTCCAATGGCAAGAGATCTGGTGATCTCAGGGGCCATTTGACTGCCCCATCATCACCCTTGTGGTTTTATAGAATGCTATAAAAACAAAAATGAGTTGATTTGCCAAATAGTTTGTTAAATGGTAGCCATGGCCTTTTGCCTGAGGAAGTGATAGCAGAAAGAATAAATTTAAAAATTATATAAGATTTTTGGAAATCTACTTCAAATAAACATGTCATAGGCCTAGATAAAAATAAATTAAATGTTTATGTCATAAAAAGAATTCATATAGATTACATTAACTTATTAGGAAAATTCCTATTTTAGTGTTTGAAAATATTTTACAGTTGAGCTACAAAATTAATTTAATGTTAATTCCAAAAAAGCTATTTATTATTTTACAAATTATACAACATACAATTACAACTTACCAAAATAAATGATTATATATGAATCTACATGTCCAAACATGTAGATAAGGGGGGTGGGGGTGAATATGGAAGATTTTGCTATTTTTTGTTGCTCCTTCATTACTAAAAGATCGTTTTTCACAATAAAAGGCTCTAATGTTACATTAGGTTGTTTATAATTATAAAAAAACTA
>JAUYWI010105272.1:0-11262 GCA_034780595.1 Parotoplana pacifica
AGGACTTGAGGTAGGGAAACAAAGCGAAGTCACATGGAGAAAGATCAGGACTGTATGGAGGGTTGGGAAGTTAATCCCAATTGAATGTTCGAAGTTGATGCTGAGTTCCCGGGCTGTATGGGGTCTTGTATTGTCATGCAGAAGCAAGACACCCCAGGGACCGTTTTCCAACACGACTATGGTGCATACAATTACGAAGGTCTTTGAGAAGATTGCAATAATAATCAGCATTGCTTGTCATCAGAGAGGAAAACAATATGAACAATGCCTTTGTCGTCTCAAAAAGCATGGAAGCAATACTTTTGAGTGATGAGGAGTTGCTTTGGCTTTGATGGGGGACTAGCGCCTTTTGGAAAATATTGTTTGCTATTCTCCTTAGCCTCCGGATCATCCATAGTGAGCAATCGATTCCAGAAATACTTTCCTTCACTCTCAGATTTTCATGTGCACAATGCACTCTTAGTAGCTTCTGATCATTGTTGAGTAATCGAGGAAAGCCATCGTACACTAAGCTTACAGAGTTTCAGGTGATCGTTGAGAATACAATGAACAGTACCACGTGACATTCGCCACCACACCTCAATTTCTCGGACAGTACAACGGGAATCTTTATCACACATCATTGGACAGCTTGAATGATCTCGCCAGTTATTGCATCTATGGGCCTCCAAAAGCGGTCAGAATCATCCAAACTTCCTCGCCACCTTTGCTTCTTTGGTCCAATATAAAACTGGACTTCTGCCTAAAGCATTTTCTCCCAATAGCCTATCTAGTCGCTGGTGAATTTCGGTAGCTGGAGTACCTTCCTGGATTAAAAATGCAATGAATTGGTAATTCGCTAGCCTTCTTGAGTTAATATAATTATCTGCCATTTGGTAAGTGAAACAAAACTGTATAATTGATAAATCTATAGATTAAACTATAACATTTCAAAATTTGAATATCTAACCACAAAGAACACTATTTTTTCATCGACTAATTTTTAAAATGCTGTAGTTTTTTTCAAAAATGAATAATATTCCCTACTACATAGACATCTAACAACGTAAATATCAATAAAAAATTTCAAATAAAAAAAGTCATAGCATCTCTCTTGTTACTTTTGGGACATCCCTCTTAATAATAATACTATGACGTAAACAAAATATCAAAATATTCAATATTCATTTGACCATCCATTGCGCTTTTTGGTCGTCATTTCCCGCTAACATATTTTGAAAGGTGGATTAACTCAAAGATCATAACACCGATAATTCTAAAATTAGGCGCAAAATATAGAAAATACTTCAAACTGCTCACAAATGTTTTTGAGTTTTAGATAAACTACCTTTAAAACATTTTCTTGGTAAAGTTGGACATAAAACCGCTCAAAAGAGCCCTTTCTAATTACTGTATGTGATTCGCACTGCCGCTACCCCACCAAATTCAACTACGGCGCATCTAATAAAATAACAAAGATGAAAATAGGTGCAGTAGAACATCCTCTACAAAAAGTTTAAAGTTTCAACTTGGATTTGGTCAAATATTACCCAAACGAAATTTGCTTTCCAGTGCCGCAATCAGTTTACATTGAAGTACTTTACATAACCCACAACTTATGAAAAATCAGATTTTGAACATGGGTGACTAGAGCTATCATGGGGCCGTAACTGACAGTATGCAATTTAGACACGGTGAAATATATTAGGTATATTCAGTGGGCTCTTAGGAAATTATCACACCTTTGTGACTTGCTCTGAAGAAGCAAAACGAATCTTTTGCATTAGCTAGGAGGCGCTTCTAAACGAAAAAAAGGGGGGGGGGGTAGGTCTACCCTCTGGCTGAGTCCGTTTATTTTCACTTAAAATTAGATTAGTTTATTGTTTGTTACGATTTTACTTTATCAGTCTGTCAAAGAATTTGAATGCTATGTAACAAGTGCCTCTCTCTGCAGCTGGTGAGCGATATGCCATGACACTTCTTGACTCGATATAAATTTGCTTGGTAGCTAGTCATTATGGTCTAACTAACGCCCATATTAGTGTTCAACTTATTTACATAATACACAGGTATCTGAAAGATAGGATATTAAAACATTAAATAATTCATCCAATGCAACAAGGTAAGACAATCTATAAAATCACGGGAGGCAGTTCTATTGTAGTTCAATTATATAAATTATTAATTGCCTGATGAAATAGTAGGTATATAAATAGCGGAGATATCGGTACTACAGCCATTATAGTAAAGAAATAATCTAATTATCCCCATATCAGCTAGTGCCAGACAATGGTAAGTGTCAGTAAACATCTAGTGATTGTCATTCAGAGTTTCGTGTCCCTGGCCTTTGCACTGGTGGCCGCAGTGACCCCAGAGTGGACCATTCGTATCAAGGGGAATCCCCCAGTCAAAACCACATCAGGACTGCCCTGGTTGGCACTCGCAACTAATGGAACACGTAAGTGAGAGGAGCTTTGTACATTTATTTTTATCTAATTACTGATTTATTTTTATCTAATTACTGATTCAACTTTTGTCAGATGTAAAAAAGATAAGGCATCTCATAAATAAGACCTTACATGTAAAAAATATATCTGAAAAATATAAATTATGATCGGAGAAAATACTGTATTCAATAGTTATAAACTAAGGCAATTTTCTTTCTTTATTTTATGTACTGTTTACTTATTTGGGTTGTCAGTGAATAATTGCGATTACATGACTCCTTTGTGCTTAATTTGGACTCTATCTACATAACATGGTGTCCACAGAGTAATTTGAAAAATCAATATACATACATAGATTCATAAAGAGATACTTTTCTTAGACATCGATATTTTATTCATTAAATCCAATTGTGAGTTACTTTATGGACACCTTGAATGTATAATAAAAGTTTTGTCCAATAAACATATTTTGTATTTCACAATTGATGCAACAACTGGTGCAGCAATTGGCGAGTTTATTTTAAGGTTTTGGATTAACACCAATGTTGGTGGTAGTGCATATTTTACTGCTTAGACATGAGAAAAACTTCAGAAAAAAGTCGGAAACTGGAATAGTTACTTTACATAATACAGCTTGTCCTCATATTCACCTCTAGAGAACCAAAATGGCTCTGATGAGTCACTGTTCTCTCCAATGAATTATTGATGTGATCCTAATCAATCACAAGGAGCAGCTTCCACACCTAACAACCCACTTGACTCAGTCAAAGATGGCAATGTTGGTGAATGAATTATTAAAAAGGGCAATCAATAGGTACAAGATACCATCTTGACAACCTGTAGTAGCTTGTAATACGAAACCCTTTATCCTCCTTAGTTACCTTACATGTACAAACGATGTTCTTTTTATGAGAACTGTATGAATGATGAATGAGCACTGTGCAAGAAAGCTTGTAATCATGGTTCTGCATAATTTATAATGTTTTGGTTTTAGTAGCAGATTCAGATTTCCCAAAGGGTGTAGGTATTTCTCCTGTAGTGTGACTGTTCAACTTTAGAATAAGTAGAATCAGATTCTAGATACTGTAATTTCAGAAAAAACTTGACCAAACGGTCTAAAAAACAATTAATTGTTTTAAAAGAGGCAATTATGAATAGGTCTTCTAGTATATCGGTGGATAAATACACGATACCTATGTATGTATGTGAAAAATGCATGCAAGGAGAAGGAATTCTGCGGGTTGATGGTGTGTTTAAAAAATGGCGGTATGATAGGACTATAGATTTTCAATCTTAAAATGAAAACGGAGTCCAATTGGCAAATTGAAGTCTCTGAAACTAATGCTGAGAAATTTTAACTTTCTTGCTATCATAATAACGCAGACATGTTCGCTTACATTTTAGCTATGGAAATTGCCATTTGTTGCCTAGCAATTGTATCCCCTATTTTGCTACTGTTGTTACTGGTGCTGAACGTCGTCAATATGGGACTGCGAACTCCCACAAAGGACGACAAATCCAGATACCCAACGATGCTCCTGTTTGCAGGCAGTCTAATGGGATTTATTGCAGGTAGGTCATACTTGTACTTTTTAAAAGTAAAATTTGAGATATATCTAAACAAATGGCAATTTGGCTGTTAGCTCCCCTAGCTCAGCCTTGCCTAATGGGCTATGTAGGATCGTTTACTCCTTCTCATTAAACGGTAGAATGGTTTCCTGACTAGATCTATGCCATTTGTTCAGGCTCTGATGGTAAGTGTTACCAAATATGATCAAAATAGGTGCAGTTGTTTAGGAGATATTTTCTCTTAAAAAGTGGCTATTTCTTATTTTGTTTCTTTTTCTCCACCTTGTTTTTCAGCACCGATATCATAATCTAAACGTTAACCGATTTTAAAGAAATTTGGAACACTAATATGGCAATTCTTTATAACTATTATTTTTAAATATATTTGATTGCATGTCAACCTTAGCGAGTATCATCACTTTTGGAAAGCAAACATAAATTAATTTTGAATTTATTACAAAAAGAATGAAGATAAAGACCAAAAAGTCAAAAACTGTGTTAATCAAACCCTAAAATAAATGAAATCATTTTTGGGTGTTAGCTCTCACTATATAAATGTTATGCGTTTTAAATAAAATGTTACTTTAACATATTAGAACTAACAAAGTCAATAAAAGCAAAATTAAGGACATCTACAAGTAGTTTTCACAAATAGCATTTTGTTAAAATGTAAAAAGATCATTTATCTAAAAACATAATAACATTCATAGGTATATGTCAAGACTCGTTTCCTTCAGGTACTAACCACCTCTTATGCTTGATCATGAGACACAACATTCTACAGATCCGAAATATTATCTCTCAGGCAATTACTGACTACCAAAATTATTACTGATGCCAATCTTTCAGATTAAAAAAATCATTCCTAAATGGCCGGACAAAAAAGCTTGGTAATTATTTTGTGTCTTTTAATGATGTATAGAAGTGTGGATTTCAGAAATGATATACTTACTGTAGATTTAATACAAAAATCAATTTTATTGCTGATTTCTATACCAGATTACCTACGAAACATTTTCTTAAACAAATTCTTTGTTTGGGATCAAAAACAAATATGAACTAGTTAGGGACAGTATTTTAGATTCACTGTAGAGCATAGAGTAATAAGACTAATTTTTTACTCTATGTTGTAGATTTTGTGCCAATATCATCAACAATTTATAATACTCTATATAAAAAGCAATGAAATATATATTCTAAATATTGTATTAGTACTTTTATTATACTGCCATTTTTACTATTTTAACTATAAGATAAATTTATTTTCCTACAAGATAGAAGATGTAATTTTATTTCTTCAGTTTTTCAGGATAAATTTTATTATTCCAGGACAGATTTCATTTTCCAAGCATGTCAAAAATTTGGTGCGAGAACCTGATATAAACTTTTTTGCAAAACATAAACATTAAAGCTTTGGATTAACCTGATCATATTATATCAGAGTCCTTGTTTTGAATTTCAGTAATGGGTTTGATGTGCCTCCTAATGATCCAATACTTCAATCTGGACAGCTTAGGATCATACTCAGATGCCGCCACTACCGAATCCATATCAGGCAACCTGTTCGACCGTTTCCTCACCAATAAGACAACACCAGTAACAACCACCAATGAAGTGACTCCAGAGCCAGAAAAAATAATCAACCTGATGGGTTTCAGTTTCTGGTTGGCAGCTATTGCTATGGTCACAAGCTTTCAAATGACATTGCTTTTCACCGTGACACTACTGGCCGAATAACCTGTTTAACTTTTTTTTACATTAATTTTAAATTTTCTATTCAGTAATTTTTCTATTTTTATTATGTTTATTACTCTAAAGTATGTATTATCAGAAAGAAAAACAGTATACGAGTGTCAAATCATGTCACCATTTATTTGTTAAGTGGTTTCGATTCACACAATGATAAATCCAACGATGTTTTAAAATCTACAATTTATATACTGCAAAATAGTGCCAATCAAGTAGAACATTAGTAAATGTCACATATTTCCAGTAACAAGTAGATTCACATAATGCAAGGAGGGTTAAAAGAGTTACTATCAGCAGAATTGATCTTCGTGATAAGATTACTTCCTTAATATCAAACACAATTCAAGGCATACACTAAAAGGTTTGTCTTAACCCCTTGCTTGTTGATAATCTTCTGTAATACTAAGCGGAGAGGGCAGAGGGGGTAACCACTACCCCTATTACCAACAAAGAGTTAACTGAGTGTATGTAGAATTTAAAATATCTTGTAATTCAACGATAAAAAAGTTGTAAATTGACAATTATGGAAACCATCTTTGTTTTTGTCATTTGATTTGATGGATTATATTGTGTTTTATACATTATTAAGAAAATATAGTTAATGAGGATTGCTTCTTTTAGAAACAAAAATATAAAAGAATATCTTACTATTAAATTTATCAGATTAAATGGTATAATGCTAAATAAAATTTTCGTTTTTGATTTGTTGTTTTATCAGTCACTATTTATGCATTCAAAATAAAGGGAAAACTAGACATCATATAAAACAACTCAGCAAAATTTAGTTCTGTTCATGACATTCTAACAGTACCAACAGATTCTGCTCAAAATAGGTTAACAATTGAACTCAGATTGTTTGCATAATATGTTGAATTAGATGGGCATAGCCAAACAATGAATATTATGATTCTGCTCAAAATATTTGCTAATTTAGATATCATCTCCCCCCCTCCCCCGTCTATAATGTATACGAGGGGGTTTCAAAAAGTTTCCGGACTAATAGAGACTTTTTTTGTTAAAATATAAGGCGGAAATGAATTAATAAGTATGGTGAGTACTTCGAAAAGATGTAAAGCTCGACACTTCTTTCTGTTTATGAGACTTTAGTTGTTATTCGTTGTTAAATTATATTTTAACAAACAACAATTTCTATTAGTCCGGAAACTTTTTGAAACCCCCTCGTATTATTAATTTAAGTGCTATATTCGTTTTATTCATAACTAACTATCACTTTGCTATCTTAAAATAACATTAATTCATCCCTTTCGTTTTCCACCAATTATGAGTAGCATGTCATAATTCTTACCGACGTCTGAATGTCTTGGTTAGCAGTTAGAATTGACTTCGGCAAACCATCTTCCTCGGGCTTGAAATATCAAACAGAAATTAGACTGATTGATTAAAAGGACAAGACAGAGGAGGTCGTGGTTTAGCACTTGAACTGAAATTAAAAACTCACCTGATGGGCGAGGTTTTCAGATTCAAGGATTTGAAATTCCATCAGTTCCAGTTGTTCATTGCCTTCTTTGATACTGGCTTCAAGTTTCTCAATCTTCTTTGCGCTTTCATAGAGCTACACGGAAAAGTTTAAAAAAAAATTTATTCTGTTATTCATATCTACATACCTACTATAAATGCAGGGTAGGTCGGGGTGACACCGACACATTTCTGTGTATCTTTCAGTAATTATTAACCAGGCATAAATCGAGTGTACATATTAGAAGTTAACTAGTCGAAAGACTCATCTATCAAATAAAAAAACAATGTATAAAACGATTGAAAACAATAACTGCATTCATATTCAAAACATGGTACTAAATGTATCCGAAAGGTAATACTGACATTATGTTAAAATACAATTTAAAAAATTAGCTAAACTTTCATATTCGACATAAAACCTACCTGTTTTAAAAGTTTCTTATTTTGACGAATTAATGACCTTCGTTCCTCCGCTTCCCGGGGATCCTGCAATGAATCGGACGGATAAGGTGTAGCCATCGACGCAAAATTAAATGTTAATTAGACGATGGCAACATAAAATAGGGAAGACATTAACATGCAAATCAATTGGAAGTAATATGACCAGATTAAATAAAAATATTAAGAAATTTAATGTTATATTATAAAAATTCAGTTTTTATATGAAAATGTTCACATTACGAGTAAATTATGATAACTGAGATACTTGAATTCTCAATCCAGTACAATGCTTAAATCAAGTTTTTAAGATTAAGAAACCCTTTTATATGGGAGATTTAGAAAAAGCACCAATAAAAACTGGTGTCCAAAATCAAATAGGGGTAGTACCAATAACGTCATCAGGAGTAAACTTTGTGCCATAGAAATTTAAATCCTGAAAAAATATTACAACGAGGAAAACATCATTTTTTCAGTGGGGTCACATGGGTCACCCGTAGATTGATCAAATGCAAATCAATTCTCGTCAATAACACAACGACTAATTTAGACAGAATTGGAGCCCTTTCTGTATATCTTTTCTGTTTATGATGTTAGCGTAATTAGTAAAACATCTATAAAATCAACATTTGCATAATGGTTACGTACACTAATACTCGTACTATAGCTAAAGTTTAAAAAAATATAACGTTGATATAAGGAATATAAAATACATACACAGATCACAGCGATTTGAAGAGCAGCTGATTTATGCAGGCCAGTGAAAGCTACCTCCTAAATGCATTGGCAACCAGAATACATTCAACTCTACAATTTGTACTACACGTGCAAACACAACACTGACACAAAGTTTGAAAAAGAGAAGAGAATTTTATATACAAAACAAAGAAAAACATGCGATAATAATATCATAATTAGTATTCAAATAGAAAATATTACTCATCAATTTTAGTAAATTATAAACATTGCATGTCTGTCGCCAGGATTTTCCAGGATAGGGAACCAAATTTTCCAACAAGACAGTATATTTTTTAAAACAGCTTACTTAAGCATATTATGTATAAAATCAAATAACACCCTCCCTCCAAAATCGGCATTTTAGTAGCCAGAATGCATCAGGTATCGCTGAAATGACAAACCATTGGACCAGGGAGGGGACTATCGCACCGCCGGACCCCCTTGGCGACAGCCTTGCAGTGGACACTTAAATCATAGATATAGCTACATCCAAAGAAAATGTTCTATTTCCGTATTGGATGAATTATAATGCCTTAATGCACAACAATTAGATTAAATTAATAAAACAAAAAATTCATCTAACAATATTGCATCACAATTCAACACGTAAATACATTTCTATAAAAAAAAACACGGAGAAGAAATACAGAAATAAATACACTTACAACACGAGATCTCTGAAAAACAAAAAATAAAACAGCGTAAAAACATCAAATATTTAAAAAATAACTCAATAAAAGAAACATTCGTTTTATTATACATACGTAGAGTATGCATCAATTTGCCTACATGTCATCGTTTAACAATTTCTTTCTTGAATCTTGATGATCCGTGACAGTCAATTTAGAATTCACAAAAAGGGATGTCCCTGATAATTAATTATTTATATAAAATACGTAGGTAACATATCTACGTAATCTCGTTATTGAATTACACTTAGAGATACTTCTTTCATTATTTTTAGTAACGAATATTCTATTCATAACACTATGATAAGCCTAAAACATTATCTAGAATCAGGATGTGAAAACCAAAAATTTGTAAAATATTCAAAAACTAACTAGACCCATTTTGTGGAGAAATAGACAAATGATGAAGTTCACCCTACGACGAGTAAAACCAAACCATTTCTCTGGATCCTGTATATCGATTAACACTCAGTTTACCGATAAATAGCTATTCATTTGTCTACACTTTTGGCACCAAAAACAATTAGAACCCCATTATTCAAATAAAAAGGTCAATAAAACAAGTACGAGAAACAATTAACAAACTAGCTGATAGATTTATATACAAACGATAAGAGGAAAATTGCACGAGGTCAGAGCATATAAGAACATATGCACAGAGGCAGGATAATAGACAGAAACTTTTCCTAGCAAGTAAACGCCAAAGAAAATTTGCTGCCATTAATGAAGAACATCTGATGATCCTCCGTCTTAGAAATCAATACTAATCAGAAGAGAAAAACTTGTTTTCCACAGCTACATGTATTTACTTATAAATAGCTATTAGTTTAGTCATAGCCAGATCTAACACATCCAAACAACGCTCGATTATGCTACATCCTAGCCCGTTCTTGATTCCTCTCGCCGGGTGATCCAGCGTTATGACTGCAATTTGTCGATTTTGCACAAGTAGTCAGTCGCCTTGATAGAATCCCGGGAATTGGTCGGTTAGGTACTGTACTCCTCTATTAGCATGAGTGTGTATCGTATTATGCTTTTTTGGTGTTGCTGCATACGCTGCCAGCCAGCACTTACAATATTAGGATCAGCATCATCAATATGTGGCGGGCATTGAAACGGGGTAATAACATATCGATCTTCTCCGATGCGGGAGAAATGACATTTATCAAATTGTGTCAGCCGGGGGTATCTAGTGGGTAGGGTACGTTCGTTCACAAATGATCAAGCACTGCTGATGAGAATATTCGAACTTTCTTAGTAATATACTGTTGAACTTAGGCATAACAAATGCCACCTACCAGCTCAACTAATAATAGAGGAAATACCATACCAACTTCATTGCGGGGATAATATAATCATCTAAAATTGATTATTATATCCAACACCGAGACATTGAGAACACATCATTCTACAAACCGCTAATGCGTTAACTAAAGATATAAAATTGTTAGAAATAAAATAGCATTTTTAAGAAGAAAAAATAACTCAATAAAAACAAAGTCACTGGTGCCATGCCATCATTACAAGATTAGATTATTTAAAGAACCATCCGACAGATAACATTTTGTTAAAGAAAAACAACTTATCATTTCCACTTTGATACAATATAGCCAAGAAAAATGCTAAAGAACTGAACATCCAAAGATCACCAATAAACTCGATGTGATAGCGCCAGTATCTCAGATCAGAGTAAGTATAGCAATCAAAGAGCAACTCCAAATTAAATTGATTTGTTATATTTTGTTCTGTAGACGATACAATACCAAAGTGGGTACCGCCAAAAAGAATAATTTCAGCAAACTACCCTACTTTGTTGTTCGATTACCGAGAATACAAGACAAAAACACAAAATATTCCTCTTGACAATAAAATTTGAAGCGATATACATAAAAACTACCAAACAGAAAATTAAAATCCATCCTGATTTGTAAACAGGACAATATTAGAAGTTTTAAATAATACCTAATAGTAATCAAGAATGCTATTTTCTAGGATTTCCGTTTTTTATGTCTAAAGACTATATATTTTAAACTTGTGAATCGTTATTGACAAGCTGCCATTTTTTTCTAAATTTTGATAACTCTTCTTCTTCTTATTCTTCTGGATTTTCCCACATTTAGGTGGGGTCGCCGGTGCGGATCATTTTCCTCCACTTATTGCGGTCCATTGCTCCT
>JAUYWI010105283.1:0-11261 GCA_034780595.1 Parotoplana pacifica
AAATAGTTAAAATATTTGTTAGCATTTATTGATTTTATCATAAGTAAAATAATTGATGCTAACGTTTTTTTATTTCTCTTCTTAGTTATTTATGTATCTATGTTTGTTTAATTTAATTTTACTTTGTTCTATGATTATGTGCTACCAAGAGATTCGAAAGCTCGGTGCAAATTTTTTAATATTTTTTCTCCAAATAAACATTTGATTTTTTTTAGTTTTATATTTTCACAGTGAAAGTACTCTTTTTGATATGCTATTATACAAAATTACGATGCATAGTATTTTAATATAATTATAAATATATGTGTATAGAGCATCATTATTTGTTTATTTAAATTATTTTAGCTCTGGAAAGACATGAATTTTGAATACGAACAGCATGAACGTACTGGAATTACTCTACCGAAGGCTACTGAAGATTTGACAACCACTTTAGAAGAATCACAAGTGAAAGTTCTTGACATGTTGGGCAATAGGGACAACGCCTATTTTATAGATGAGATCAACTATTGGCATAAGGTTTTAGGAACTACGGATCAAGTTCTCAGCATATTATTTGAAGTACAACGTGTATGGTCTGGACTGGAATCAATTTTTGTACTTTGTCAGGATATTCGTGCTCAGCTTGAGAAAGACACAGAACGTTTCTTTGAAATTGACAAGAATTTTAAAGTGTTAGCTTCAGAAATACAGGCAAAACCGAAAGTAATAGAAGCAACGTGCCTGCGACCCACTCTGACGGCAGAAATAACTCACATTCGCGATGAATTGGCCCTTTGTGAAAAGGCACTGGCAGAATACCTTGAAACCAAACGTTTGGCATTCCCACGTTTTTATTTTGTTTCGTCGGTAGACCTGATGGATATTGTGAGTAATGGAAAATTCCCAGAAAAAATTATGAAGCATTTGTCTAAATTATTCGACAGTATATGCAATCTAAAATTTGTTAAAGAAAATGAGACACCAAAACAAGCGTCTATTATGATGGCCAAAGATGGTGAAATAGTCAAACTGAATAAGGTGATCGTTTTGAGTGGTCAGGTGGAGGAGTGGCTTAATAGTTTGCTCAATTCTATGATAGTAACGTTGAGGTTGTCTTTAGGAGATGCTGTTGGATGCTATGAAGAAAAACCACGCGAACAATGGTTGTTAGATAACCCTGCTCAGATTTCTCTGACTGGCTCACAGATTGGTTGGACTTCAGAGGTTCAGATCGCTTTTGGACGTTTAGAAGAAGGATTGGAAAATGCAATTAAAGACTACAACAAAAAACAAATTGCACAGCTAGGTGGTCAGATCAAGATGTTGTTGACTGATCTGACACGTGATGAAAGACAGAAGATTATGACAGTGTGTACTATTGATGTTCACAATCGTGATGTTGTTGCGAAGATCATAGCACAAAAGGTCGACAACTCACAAGTAAGTAGCAAAATGTAGGTACAAAAATGTACAAAATGTACTTGTACTAAATATATTTTAAGATAACAGAAATCCGAAAGATTTTACCTTCAAATCATAAGGTTACAAAACGCTAGAATAGTTGCTTGATAATCTTAATATTCTGGGTGCAATTTCTTTTTGATTTCCACTAAAGTGGTATTATGAGGAAAAGTTCACGAATTCGAATCTTCATTCGGAGTATACCAGTTTGAGTTCAAAATAAGTAGGGCCATGTTTCTATCTGTTGGTAATACATTACTCATCATTTGCTCTGCCCACTGCAGTACATGACAAGGTGATTTTAAGATTTTTGAAACCATGTATTTGCAATAGTTAAGTCAGCTTTATCTGCCTATTCTAGGATTTTTATTCCTGCTTCATTTATCTTCCCAAATCCTTTCCCTCCATGGGCTTTGTAGTTTCCTTTCTTTTCACCTACGTGCCATTAAGGTCAGCTTCAATGATGATAGTCCTAATATTTTTCTTTTCTTCTTCTGCTAAACCTACTTGAGGAGCATATCCTGTAACTAAAGTTACAGTCTTTTTTGAAATTATCTACAAGTTGTGCTATCATTAGTCGGTTACTAATTCTTTTAATTTCCATAATACAATATAGAAGTTAATTTGAAAAATAATTCCTATTCCATTCCTTGTGTTTGATTCCCCATTATAAAATAATCTCTGCCGATTCCCAATATTTCTTGTCTTTGCTCCTTTCCATTTTATTTCTGGGACACATGCAACTTGTATTCTTCTTCTTTCGAGCACTTCTGATACTTCTGTTGGTCTTCCAGTCATTAATCCCACATTCCCAGTTGCTGAACGGAGCTCCCAGCTTTCTATAGCCACGAACACTGGTCTTTACTAATAGGCTGGTTTTGTTGGTAATACATTATATTATCATAAAATTTTCCTTTTTGAGTTATTGGCATAATTACAAAAAATTATGAAAATTAGTGCATATGCACCAATCGATATTTCAAACTACTAAATAATTTTCAATAATTTGATCGTCCCCCAGTTCGTTCTATGTTTTAGGAGCTTTAAAACTTTAAAAGTGCTGAGTACGGTTAAAAAGTAAAACTCTTGAGGTCAGACCCTATTGTTGAGTGGATGAGGGTCCAAAAATGGCCTATAACGTCATCAAGCAGTCTGAATCACCTTGAAAAATAGTTTTTCTGATAGGCAATGTTCACATTTATATTACTGGTAATGCATATTGTAAAAAGCTTATTTTTAAGATATTTCAAGAATTGCTTTTACTTTTGGTATCCCTGGTAGGCATCCTCCCCTTACATTAAAAGTGGAATAACAAAAAATGCGCATGGAGAATTCTTTGGGACATTTTTGGGCGACACTACAGATAGGTACATAGGAACATTATCCCATATATGGCAATTTTGCACCAAAACTTTTGACCTCAAACGGTAGATTGACTGCACTAAAAGACGTTTTACAATACCTAGTCTTTACTAGTTTAAATTTTACTTTATTTGGTACTTGACATTTTAGGCTTTTACTTGGCTTTCTCAACTTCGACATCGTTGGTGTGACATCGCAAAAGACTGTTTTGGTAATATTTGTGACGCCCAGTTTAGGTATGCCTATGAGTACTTAGGAAATCAGCCTCGCCTGGTGATTACTCCTCTGACTGATAGATGCTACATCACGTTGACTCAATCCTTACATTTGTGTATGAGTGGCGCCCCAGCTGGACCTGCAGGCACAGGCAAAACGGAGACAACCAAGGACTTAGGTCGAGCACTGGGTGTCATGGTTTATGTGTTCAACTGCTCCGAACAGATGGACTATAAGTCTGTTGGTAATATTTATAAAGGACTAGCCCAGGCTGGTTCCTGGGGGTGCTTTGATGAGTTTAATAGAATCTCTGTGGAGGTGCTATCCGTTGTAGCAGTTCAGGTAGACTTTCAAAAGTTAATTTAATATTATGTCATAAAAATTTAAAAAAATCAAATCTGTCACGATAAAAAAGTTAAACGTTAGATAATCGATTTTCTAGTTGATTTCCATTTTAATTGCCTATGTTTAGTATTTATGTTGATACTTTTTGATACTTAAATTATTTATTATCTCATTATAGGTCAAATCTATTCAAGATGCCATCCGTTACAAAAAAGATATTTTTAATTTCCTCGGTGACATGATAAAACTGGACTCAGCGGTTGGTCTTTTTATTACCATGAATCCTGGATATGCAGGACGAACAGAATTGCCTGAAAATTTGAAGGCCTTGTTTAGGTTGGTAACTTATTTAAGTTATTTCAAAAGTACCTACAAACAAAAAGTGAATAATTATGTAGTTAAAGGCTTGGTCACAAGGTTTTTTCGATTTTTTATGAAAAAAGATTCTTGTTATTTTTTAAAAAGTTTTTTTAATTATAAACAGTCTAATAAAAATAAAGGTTATTTATTTACAAAAAGTTTAATAAAATTGTTCATCATTACAGTCTTTTCACCCTATTCATCATCGTTGTCTTTCATCTTAATAAAATAATTACCTTCAGTTGCCATTCATTTCTACCAACGATCCGCTATGGAATGTATGCCATCGTAAAAGAATCTCTGTGGCTTCTGATCAATCCATGCATGAATAGCGCTTCATTCACCTTTCCTTTGTTTGAAAAATTGGGTTGGGCCCTTTCAAGCCTGGCTTTAAAGGACTAAATAAGTAGTGTCGCTAGGAGCTAAATCTGGCGAATATGGAGGATGAAGTAAAACCGTGAAACCAAGTTCAGGTAACTTTGTCTGTGTTTCTTGAGCAATGTGAGGACGGGCATTATCATGGAGGAAATGAATATTGTTAGCATTTTCTGTGTGTCTCCTACGTTTAGTTAACAATGCGTCTAGAGCAGTGCAATTGCAATAAATCTCGGCATTTATTGTTTGATTTCTGTCCATAGTCTTGAAGAGAATAATTTCTGTTGCGTCCTAGAATAAAATCCCTAAATGCTTTCGAGGAGTCATATTTGAGTGCTTACACACTATAGGAACATTATCATCACCTGATCCTCTTCAGCTTCTAATGTGAGTACTTGGCCTATTGCCTTCATTATCCCAAAAGATCCAGATTTCATTAACTGTTACAAAATTAATTGAGAAAGTTATTTCTTCTAAATTTTTCAATATTTTCAGCTGAAATACGAACGCGATTATTTTGCTTTTCAGGGGACAATTGGTGAGGGATCCATCGGAAAGCTAGGTATTTTTCCACCAATTTTTTCATATGATCCCAAACAGCCAATAAAAACAGTCTAAATATTAGATCTTTTGTCTATGTCGGTAAAGAAAATACACAAAACAATCGATGTAGCTTTTGATCTAAAATGATTTCTGAACAAGACTATATATTGTATATTTTATATTTATTATATTTGTCGAAAGTTTTAATCATTACCAGACCAGATATTGAAAACCAATATACATACATAAAATTGTATAGTAGAATGTTATCTTTTAAGTTACATTACTAATTCAGTTATTATTTTATGGTTTGATCTACAGACCTTGTGCTATGGTTGTACCTGACTTTGAATTAATTTGTGAAATCATGCTGGTTGCCGAAGGTTTTTTGGATGCCAGACTTTTGGCGCGTAAATTCATTACTTTATACAGTTTGTGTAAGGAGCTACTGTCTAAACAGGAGCATTATGATTGGGGACTTAGGGCTATTAAGTCTGTCTTAGTGGTGGCAGGCAGTCTTAAAAGAGGAGCTCGTGACCTCCCTGAGGACACTGTACTGATGAGAGCTCTTCGAGATTTTAACACTCCGAAAATTGTAATGGATGATACGCCAGTTTTTCTGGGTCTTATTGGTGACCTATTCCCTTCACTTAATGTGCCACGTCAGCGAAATCTACAGTTTGAAGCAGATGTAAAAAAAGCTACGGAGGATCTAGGGCTACAACCAGAGGATAATTTTATTCTTAAGGTAAGTAGTTTTTTGTGTGTTTGAATTTAATAGAGAAATTTCACTATATTGCACTATACTTACTGTAAACATACTAGATGCTTTTTTGATAATTGATTTTCTTAAGTACACAGTACATTTACAATTTTGATTTGTTAGCTCTAACATTAAAGCATCATTTATCTAAAATACAAAATCGATTTCACTTATTTTAGAGTTTAAGCTAAATACACATTTTGACCATTTTGGTCTTTTATAATTTTTCTTTTTGTACTACATTTAGAATGTGATGATATAAATTCTTTTTGTTATGCAATATTGACATCCTTAGTATTGGTTGCTAAATAACAACTAAAATTCATAATTAATATATTTATAAAATTTCCTTGTTGCTATGCATCATTATCGTCTAGCAAAGTAGTTTATTTGATTACATGCTTATAAAGTGTATGAGATAAATTATTAAAACTTCTTTGTTGCTATGTAATATTAGTGACCCTAGTAACAGTTGCTAAGTAGAACGTTAATTAAATTATATGCATTTAAATTTTCATAACACATAGGAAATTTTGTAAAAATTCTTTTTGCTATGCAATATTGTCATTTAACATTTACTAAGTGAAACGTTTATTAAATGAATATTCCTATATGATAATTAAGTTTTCATGTAGTCAAACCGTCACTACGGTTTTGAGTACTCAAACAATCATAAACTTATAAATCTTACAACGTATTTCTAATTCACATGCCAAAATTAGTCTAGTTGCCAACATAAACATGAACATGAAAAATGGTAAAAAAAAGAATTTGGAGATTTTCGTATATATATCGTATATATATCTAAAACACTTAATTATATCGGAGTCTAAACAAAGAGTATGAATTTTTGCCATTTTCAACGATCCTATAAAGCTTAGATTTATTGTAATGGAACACAGGAGAAATTGAGACAAAACGAGCTAATCAACACTTCATCATTACATCAATGCCCTTTTCCAGGTAAGGCTGGTATGAAATTAAGAACATGTGGCAGACACGTTTCTTCTAATGGACTTCAGAAATTCTAGAAGTCTCCTGATATAAATGCCCTATATACGGTAGAATCAACCGGTATAATCCCTGTTATCAATCTTATACATTTCAACTGGTATATATTAACAAGTTTAGCAGATATTTGTCTAATACCTACTGTTAGAGCACCAAGTTTTCAATCCATATACGTAGGCTAGTGCAATCTTCATAGTGATGAGGCTCTATTTGTATGTATCGTGAAACCCTTTTTGAAGATATAAAAGGGGTCCGTTTGATTTTTATTGATCCTGACACATGTCTCTTTTGAATTTTAATTGAAAGCTATAACGATCTTAGCAATACATTTTATTTAGATAGTACAGCTACAAGAACTGTTTGCTGTTCGTCACTCTGTCTTTATCTTGGGTAATGCTGGTACTGGTAAATCTGAGGTATGGAAAACGCTTCATCACACGTTTAAGTTAGCCAAAGAAAAGCCTCAAGCAATTGATCTTGATCCAAAAGCTGTAACAAATGATGAATTATTTGGTATTATTAATCCACAAACCCGTGAATGGAAAGATGGTCTCTTCTCTGTTATCATGCGTGATTTGGCATGTGACACTACCAAAGGTTCAAAGTGGATTGTTTTAGATGGCGATATTGATCCAATGTGGATCGAATCATTGAATACTGTGATGGATGATAATAAAATATTAACTCTTGCCAGTAATGAAAGGATTCCTTTGAATCCAGACATGCGATTGCTATTTGAAATCAGTCACTTGAAAACTGCAACACCTGCTACTGTATCACGAGCTGGGATTCTTTATATCAACCCTGGAGATCTCGGATGGCTACCGTAAGTGGTAACAATATTTTATTAATTGATTTCTGATATCCCATTTATTTTCTTATCAGGATATGTTGTTCATACTACATATGTATATGCGATCGCCATTGTTTATTCTTTTAAGAGATAATTAAAAAAATTAAACCACTTTATTTAGAAGTCAATAAAGCTTAACCAATTAATTTGAAATTCTTCATGGTTGTTTTTAAAAAGTATTTGACATTAAAATTAGAAGTTGGGTTCTGAACCATCACATAACTTTGACTTAATAAACGGTAATCATTTTCTGAGCAGTGGTAGCCATGTTAAACCGTGAAGTGAGCAATCTTGTCCCTACTTAAATATCTTTAATGAACCATAAAAGTCCCTATGATTTTGGGATTTCATATTCCGATGGATGGTTTGAGCTAAAGTTTGTAAGGATTCATTGACAGAAATATAGAAACAATACAGGTTAAAAAATTAAAGTTTGTCCAATTGACTTCAAATTTTGTGTGTATGTCCATTAATAACACAAATTCATAATATTTTTCAATATAGTTGATTATCAATTTTTGACCTCGATTAATGTTTATGATCAACACACAACATTTGAAGTCAATTGGCCCTGAATACATTATCGGTCCCTAGATGTTTTTGTCAATGAATCTTTCCATGGTAGCTGTGCAGCAAATTTTAGCTTAAATCATCACCGCAAGTATCATATCTAAATGTCGTAGAGTCTTATGGCTCACCCTGTATAATTTATGCACGCAGTTTTATGAGCCTGAACTTCATATTTGACTGTCAAATATGTTGGAAAACAACCATGCAGAATTTAAAATTAATTGTTTAGGTTTTACAGTAGGTATATATTGACAATAATAAGTTTTATTTTTATTTATTACCTTTAGATTTGTAAATAGCTGGTTAGACGAACGTGTTAAGAATAACAAAGCCATGACACGATCCGAGAGGTCAGCACTTTCTATTTGTTTTGAAAAGTATGTCCCATTATGTTTGGAAGCTGTTAGGACCAAATTTAAAAAAATCACCCCGGTAGTAGACATCAGTCATGTGCAGATGATCTCCCATTTATTGGAGTGCCTGTTGATTAAACAGCCCGGTGGAAAAGAAGATATGCATAAAGAAACTTATGAAACATATTTTGTCTTTTGCTGTGTATGGGCCTTCGGTGGTTGCCTTTTTAAAGATCAACTAATTGACCATAGAATAGAATTTTCCAAATGGTGGCTATCTGAGTTTAAAGCAATTAAGTTCCCCAGTAAAGGAACTGTATTCGATTATTATCTTAATACCAAAACCAGAAAATTTGAATGTTGGAGTCAAAAGGTTACAAAATTTGAATTGAACACGGAGATCCCCCTTCAGGTAATAGTTATTTTGTCCTTTCGTAGACATTTCAGATTCGTTAGAAACGCCTTAACCGATTACAATTCTATAATTGATCTTATGATAATTTTTTTGTCTGACCAAAATTGGAAAATACACTTAAAAAAAACATTTTTTAAATTCTATGCATCGATAATAAAGTTTATTTTCTCATACTTTATATACCATGGACTACTTTATATGCCATGGAGAATTACTTTATATAGCATGGAGATATATATTTGTATGCTATTTATATAAAAATTATGATAAAATTCAATGCTACTGGCAAGTAAAGTTGTCTAATCTAATTTATCCATTCATGAAACAAAGGGAAACGATAATCTTGTACTAATGGGAGATTGGAATGCAATTGTTGGAGAAGAAAACGAGGATAAAGAAGTAGGAAACGTTGGATTTTGAACAAAAAACACAAGAGGAAAACAATTCGTAGATTTCTGCAGACTCACAAACTAGTCATCACCAATACACTATTTCAACTGCACAAAAGGAAACGGTACACATGCAAAATCTCAGGAAATAGATTTCGATGCCAACTTGACTACATTGCAGTGAGACAACGATACAAAAATAGCGTCAAAAAATCATGCAGCTATCCAGGAGCGGACTGTGACAGCGATCACAACCTTGTTATGATAAAACGTATGGTGATAGAAGCAATTGACCACATACAAGATGAAGTAACGATAAGAGGAGAAATAACTAAAGAATTGCGATTCGTAAACGATCAAGCAACGATAGCAAACTACGAAGAAGGACTACAACACCTTATGGACAGCTTATATAGAAATGCGAAGGATATCAACATGAAGATAAACATAAAGAAGACAAAGGTTTATGCGAGTTTCAAGAAATGGGTAAGATCAAATGAACATTACACTTAAAAAATCAACAAGTTCAACAAGTCAAAACTTTAAAATATCTTGGAGCAATTATAATATCGGATGGAAGGTGCAGTAACAAAATTCGCGTAAAGATTGCAATGGAAAAAACAGCATAAAAAGAATTACTAACAAAAACATTATGACTAGAAACTAAGAAGAAAATTGTAAAGGCAATTGTATGGAGTATACAACTATATGGAGCTGAAACCTGGACATTGCAAAAAAAGACAAGAAGAAAATTGAAGCGCTAGAAATGTGGTTTTGGTTTAAGAATGCAACAGATAACATGGTAAGACATGAAGACAAATTGAGAAGTACCCCAACAAATCAAAGAAAAATGTAGCATATTGGAGACAATAATCAGAAGAAAGAAGAATCGGATTGGACATATAATACGTGAGTGGAGAAGGAATGGTCAAAACAATTCTGGAAGGTCGATTTCTAAGGAAAACCAAGATAAGGAATGTTAGAAGAATTCAAAGCAAATACCTATAGAGAATCGAAGGACCGGACAGCAAACCGAGAAGGATGGAGAAAGTGGATGGCATAGAATTAAACCTGCCTAATAACTAAATCTGAAGAACACACACTATATAATAATTATGTGTATACAATGACAATTATTAAAATGAACATGATATTTACTAAATAAATTGATTCGTAGCTACAGAGTAGAAATGAGTAATTAGAGGGTGAAGAGTTTCAAAGTGAAAATTGTTATTTAAAGAGTAAAGATTGTTCATAGAGACTGAATATTTGTAATTACAGAATGATGATGGTTAATTAGGGGGTGAATAGTTGTAATCAAACAGTGAGATTGATACTTACAAAGTGGAGATTGGTAAGAAAAATTGAGAATTAAATGTGAAGATTGCTAATTAGAAAGTGAAGATTGGAAATTAAAAATTTAGATAGTTAGTTAAAGAGTTAAAATTGTTATTTACAAAGTAAAGATTGGAGTTACAGTGATAGTTGGTAATTTGAAAGTGAAAACTTGAAATTACACAGTGAAGACAGTTAGTTAAATTGTGAAACTTGCCAATTAGAAAGTGAATAATGTTACTTAGAGAGTGAATATTATCAGTTAGAAAGTGAAAATTGGTAGTTAGAGAGTAAGTACAATAAGTATTATTAATTAACATACAGCAGTGATGAGCATGTTGGCTGCATATCATATCACCTATACAGCATTCGTCACGTTCACAAGTTTCATGTATATCTAAAATTACAAAATCATTTATTAATAGTTGTGTCCATATTAATATTGATTTCAACAACGTATGTGTTTCATTAAAAATGTTTTTGAACTTTCAAAGTAGCATCGCTTTATGATCTCTAAATTATATATAATTAAATTTAGTTTTAAAAAATTATTGAATTGTAGATTTTTTAAATCATCATTTGGGTCTGCCAATTCGTAAATCATTGGTCCTCAATTTTAGACATTAATATCAGATAAATTTACAATACGATAATTTTATTGGGTATACTAGTAATATGCCAAGTTTGAAACTAATTGTAAAGATTAAAATATTTTAAATTTAGGCTGGTACAAAATTAAGTTACCCTTAGATATCGTATAGTTTTATTTGTTTCTTTTATGTCTTATATGAATTCAAACTACAATCTACATAAAATATAGCCCTAACCCTTAATTTGAAGTAGATACATGTTAACGACGAGCAGGGCCTTTCGGGCCCTACGAGATTTAAAAAATTGTCTCAACTCAACAAATTTTAACATATTTACC
>JAUYWI010105294.1:0-11261 GCA_034780595.1 Parotoplana pacifica
CATTCTTGATGAATAATGTTTAACAGTATCAAAAATATATTCTTTAATCATGGAAGATATCCAAAAATTTAGTATTTGTTATTCATCAAAATTCATTCTCGACGAATAGTGATCAGTTTTATTCATCGAGACTCTCGATGAATAGTAATCAGTTTTATTCATCGAGATTCTCGACGAATAGTGATGACCTAATAGAAATGTAAATGTATAGGCTATTACATGGCCAGTTATATTGTAATAATTATGACTTTTCTATTACATGGCAAATATTAATAGTGAGTTTTCTATTACACAAAATAGTATTAGTACTCATTCCAAAAACACCCTAAGTATAGTGCAATGGATTTGACAGAACAATAGTGCTATTGTTACAATACAATTCCTACAATTTTAATATGCTAATATATTTACTAATAATTTGCCAGTATCAATAATAAATATAAATGGGGTTAAGGGAGGTCCACCACCCCCCAGGCTTCGTTGATGCAAATATAGCTAATGTCAGAGGTCATTAGCCTTAGCCTCTCATGAAGCAAGACTGTCTGTGCATGGTGAATAGCCACAACCTCCAAGAGGTAACCCTGATGCTACAGAACACAGTGGATCTAGAGCTGACCTCTCGAATAAAGGTCCCCAAGCCTAAGATGTTCTCTCTGTAAATGGCCAATGGTTACTGGTCTCAAATGGGAGCTGTTGGATTTAGTGGACATGTCCAGCTGGTGGCAAGCATAGCCTATTTGTCCCAGCCCCATCATGTGGCTCTGATGGGTGGTAGAGCTCTCTGTTACTCATATCTTAGCTGGTGGCAAAAAATGGTTTACTCCAAATCCCCACTGGCAACCACAAATACACCCCCAGTTGATATAAACACAACAACATTTTTTAAAGTGAAAATTTCATATTATGTATGCAAATTTCTAATCTAAGTTAAATAAATACTGCTGAAACTCAATATCATTCCAACTTTCAGCATAAATACACTTTAAGCTATTGTGTTTATTGATATTTTTGAAACTTCCAGTGTAGAATGGACAAGAATGCCAAGACTTACACATGGGAATCAGGAAAGCATGCCTATTGTCATCCTTCCTGTTTCTTTTTAGCAATTAACTGAATCATGAAACATACATAGAAGCAAAGAGAAATGACCTTGCCTTGCTCTCTCACATTCATCAGCAGATATAAGATAAAACATCTGATTTAGCAAGCATCTCAGCCCAATTAGGCAACCATAAATGTGAAGTATCCATTATATACATTATTTCTAATGCCTCTCTAATTTTAAATGTGAACATAATTGGGCCTTTTTTAGTGATTTTAGTAAAAAAAAAAAAACATTCAACCTTTGGCCAAAAATCATGCTCAATCTTTTTTTAAAGTTATTTATGGATTTGAATTACTGAATGTCTAATTTTAATTTTTGGCCCTCTATGATGACTCAGGATCTTGAACACAGTATTGTCTGTCCAAACTAATCTCCCATACAAGACTCACCACTAATCTTAATGACATTGCTCAAGAAACAAACAAATAATCCAATTCAACTTAAATGTGCAACCAGAGGTCAGTTCTTTCATCTTCATTAACAGCCCACACTATTGATAATTAGGTTTCTGAAATTGCCAAATAAAATATTCATCACTACACATGTCATATAAGAAGTCATTTCATCCCAGTTATGCAAATAATCACAGAACCTCAGTTAAATTTCTTGATGCATAGCCATTTTAAGTAGCTTTTTGACAACATGAAATGACTTAAAATTTATTTTTTTCATATAGCAATACACAGTCCTGAGTGATGGAATAATGATATCATATTCTATTAGAGCAAACAGATGCCAATTTTCAAGTGCTCTTCATTTGCCATCCAGTGCTTAGCCATATGACTCTCTTCTCATGTTCATTTGACACTCATATGGATCTCAATTCCAATTTTCTTTGACAAAGGTTTCATTTAATCAAATTGTTTGGCTACATACTGTCTTGTGACAAATCTTGCTCCATCATCTCTCACCTGTTTAAATGATATAGCTCTTATTCTATCAACAAATGTTCTTGTCTCTATATCACATACATATTACCATAATGAAAATCAAAATTCTGACAAAATAATGTGCTAAAACAATCAATGGGTAAACTATGTAATAGATATGTAGAAACAAACTTAATAACCATAGATTTTCAATAGTTAATAAAACTCTTAGAAAAATAAAGGGGTACACTTATGTGCTACTCACAGTACAGTAGAAGATCCAGGAGGACACAAGTGACACACATCTATTTTTTAATGAACAATTTTTTGTACCCTCTAAAAACTAAATCAAAATTAGAGACAATTAACAATTTTATAACACAATAGACTACATAAAATAATTTTAAACCAGTAACACCTTAATTAGTATTTTGGTCAGTTATATGACATACAAATATTGCAACAATTACTGGAAACATCTTTATATTAGCCTATAAGACAAAAATATTAAATAGAATTTTTTGGCAATCCTTATTTTTGTACCCTTACCCCCATAATTTTGAAACAATGCTACATTATTTATTTAGTATATTCTTATAGTAAGTACCTTTTATAATATTTGTTAGACATTGGAAATATGCATTGGATTCAAATCTCCCCACAAAAATAAATTAAGAGATAATAAATCTGGTGAATGAGGTGCCATTCAATCACATTGCATCTGCCAATCCACTTATCTTTGAATTCATGATTCAGAAAATCCTTCAGAATGGTTGAAAATTGAGCTGGTGCTCCATCTTATTGAAACATGTATTGAAGGTCATCTAGTATAGCACCAAGAATGTCTGAAGCATTCAAAGACATGTTTCTCTATCTGCATTTGGATCAAAGGAATATGGTCCTAGCAAAAATGTGTCCCATAACATTGCCCAGCTCATTTTGGACATGAGTAGCTCATTCAATGTAGATTTTCACTGGACCAGTATTGTGAATGTGTCAGTTCACATTAATGGTCAAATGGAACACCACTATTTTTAGATCTACATTATGGATTGCATACATCCCAGCAATTTACCAAATTATCTTATAATAGCAGATTTTGTATATCTCCATGCACCACCCTATATAATATAACAACTAAGAAATTTCAAGTCAATAAAATAAACACAACTTGTTCAAATATTCTATTGCAATGTATGTTTTGTAGTAGATACCTACCGTATCTCAGGCAAGAAAACATAAAATAATTATTAATACAAATAGTGAGACAGATAAAATTAAAAGAAGCATTCATACGAGTATTAAAGAAAAAAATTCAGGTCCAAAACTTAGTATATCATCATCCTTTCTTACTATTTTCTGGTGTTCTTTCTTTTTTTGTGTGTTGTATTCATCTGAATTGTTTAACTTTGTATTTTATAAACTAATTTTAATTTTTATGCATTTATGCTTGTCTGTCTCATTATTTATTTTATGTACAACCAAGATTCCTTTCTTGATGTAGTATGTACTAGAAAATATATACTTGAACAAGTTGTGCATGTTGCAATTCAGTTTAAAACTAACATATTACATCTTATGTATAATGCTCAACAATGTCCTACTTATGGCTATTTATCAAGTTACTTTCTAAAATGTTCTTAGATATAGCTAGGTAGTCAGGGAGGTAGACAATGGATATAAACTAACTTATATAATTTTCAGTCAATGGTGTTAATCCTCAAAGTTAGCTATTTTTCTAAAAATGTTACTTCTTTCTTTTGTTTTTTTTCTTTATGTAGCTCCAATAATGGTGATTAAACTTTCTTTTTTGTATTTTTATACCAAATGATGATTGACTATGAAGAATTTCATTTTATGTGATCCAAAATTAATTGAATGATTTAAAAAAGTGTTGTGCTCTGATAGTGTAGTTTTTGTGAAGAGTGTGTATCCATTTTTTTAAATGTTGCATAACTTCAATTAAAAAATTATGTGAAATTGGCAGACATTTCTTTTTATTACAGTGCATAATTAGTTACCTATGAGTTTTATTTACCAGTAGTATGTAGCATATCCATTTGATATTATATTTAACTTAACAGGACTTAATTTAATTCCATTGAGTTACATATGACAGGCTTCTATGTAAATATATTTTAATATGAGTATCTTTTAACTATTTACTTGATTTTATTTTATCAGGTAATGTCACGTCTTAAAGGATATTTTAAAAGTGTTGATGGTATATTTGCATTTTCACCTAAAATTACTACTATTGGTCAAGAGGGATGTGATCTTGTAATTCAGGTAAGTTGTTTCTTGTAGGTACAAAATATACCCTTTCTGCAGATACACCATTTTTAATATTAATGTTACAATCCAAAATCTCCTGTTTCTAACTCTGGGTAGAAATAAAGTAATATACATACATGAGATTTGGGATTGTAATATTGATTTAAAAAATGCTGTATTATTGCCATTTCCTAAATTATTGATTATATTTTATAAATAGATTTTTACCATAATTTGTTGCTACTGTTAAAAAATAATTAGGTATGGGTGACAAAAATAATTTAAAAGTGTAACAATGTTCTACATTGTAAATATAGACAGCATACTTTTTTATTACCTTTTAAATTAACTATTTGTCCCTATTCACTAAATGGGTTAATATTTTTATTCCAATAGCTACGTAATTATATTATTTATTTACTAATAATGACAGTATATAATATCTTTTCATAAACCATATAAAATTTCATTTTTGTTTTCAGAATCCATCATTAGATCCTCAACATGCGACAGTTGAGTTCTCAGATGTTGATGATGCATTTGTTATAAAAGATTTGGATTCCAAACAAGTTCGTAACTATTTGTGTTTTCCCTAAATTTGTATTTTGCATTACATGGTATGTCATAAGTCACACATCATACAGCAATTTAAAATGTAGTCTATTTTAGTTTTCTGTTATATTAAAATGTACTTAACATTGGTTAATTTACTTTTCAAAAACTATCTTATTGTTTACCATCAATTTGTTATATCTAAACACACTCCTCTCCAATTATTAACTTGTTTTAACATGCACAATAAAATATCTAATGCTATCATTAGACCAGAGTAATAACTATACAGAGGTCCAACTCTTTATAAATTTCATAGAATTTCGAAATCAATCTACATATGTTTACATTCTGGAGATAACAGGGACGATATCTATGAGTACCTCTACCTTTTAGCATTGCGGAGATAGGAGAAAATGCAGATTTTTGGCCATAACTATTTTACACTTTAAATTTTTTACAAGATATTTCAGATTTATAACTATCCAATTAATTTGTACACAATTACTCTGCGCATCAGGCACTTACAATATATACTTTTATCTTTCTAGGGTACCTATGTAAATGATTGTCGTATACAAAATGCAACAGTCCGTTTGGCAGTGGGAGATATTGTTAGGTTTGGTCAGCAGAAAACAGCATATGAGTTTGTTGTGGATCCACACCAACAAGTAATCTAATTTTACATTCATGGTTTATTTTTTATATTTTTATAAGTGTACAAGAGATATTGTTTCAATAAAAAAACTGTTGACTCTAAATATTTTAGCAGAAAAATAAAGGTACTAGTAATAAATAAACTAATTCAGTAATTGTAGATCGTATTTTTGTCAGCACTCATCAGTACCTACAATGTAATGTGGATGTAATAGTTACAATAACTGTCTAATATGAATGAATTGGATACCTACATAAATAACGTGAATGCTTAAAAAGTTCTGAACGTAAAACTCTAATGAATCGGACATTTTGTCACATCTACGAGTATTGAGTCTTTGTAGTCTAACACAAATGTAGACACAAAATGGCGTCTTTTCACATTGCCTTCTAAGTACAAAATGAATGAAAATGGTTGGCTATGGTTTTTAAGTTGTTATTGCTCTTAACTAGGTGTTATAAGTAGGCAAATATTTCTGTATATAAATTAATTAATTTTTTAAAGATTTTAAGGAACAATTTAGAGGTCCTAAGCAATAAGCTCAATATTATAGTTACTTATTCTTTTCTTAAAGTATGTAAATATGTATGTACTATACATTTTTACTTTGTTGGATTTAGATTTAAAAAATATTTTTTTAATGTTCAAAACTACTTAGGTTACAGCACCACAAACCTTGCTAAATATATTTTAATTTTGGAAAGCTAACCATAATTTGGGCCTTTCAAGATTAAATCATCAATGATTAAATTTTTCTAATAACTTTCTTTAGTCTCCTGCTCCATATCCATCAATGAGCCATCGAAATTCCTGGCAATACCATTCACCAACAAATAATGTTATATCAGCTGATTCTAGTTCACTAACACAACAGCAACGTGTTGGCTCTGCTACTGGATCAATAACTGGTTCCCAACACTCACCACTGCCTGCCTGGGTCGCCAATGGTGTAGCTATGATTATCCCGCAACAGCCTGGCTCGCGTGTAGGATCAGCTGGTTCTGGGTCAGTCACCCATCGTCTTGGGAGACCTGTTAGTGCCGGCAGTGCCAGGAGGGGCGGTAGTGTCATAGCATCACCTGCTCTGTCTGGGCACTCTAGTAGAGGAAGCATAGGTACATAGGTTTTAATATATGTAGGTTGTTCCGGAAGTAATTTCGTTTTTTCAACATACAATGAATAAGACATTAAAGGTATATATCCAATCAATACTAAAAACAAATGTTAATTCTGAAGTGTACGTGGAATGTCACTTCATTATTCGCAAGATGCCCATCCAATTCTTCCTGTAAACATGAGAATCATACACGATAATGCCACTCCTCTGACTACCAGATATGCACTGGATTATATTCAATGCACTGATATTCGCCTATTGAAGCGGGCACCATACTCCCCTGATGTGAATATGTTAGATAGATTTGTTTACGCAAGATTAGAAGAACCAGCTATGACTTTGTTCATTGAGATGATCTCAACAATGTTACACGTCCCCACGTTTACTGCGGCTATGATGAACAAAAAGTTCAGAAAAATGTGATACGATTTTCGTAAAATAATCGACAAAAAGATTATTATTTATAATTAAATTGTTTATTATGTAACTAAGGATTTATGGTACAATAAATATATGTTTGATTTGAGTACTGATTGTACATATGTTGAAAAAAACGAAATTAATTGTGGAACAACCTTTATTTAGTAAAATATTTGTATTGCTTCATTTTTGTGCATATATTTCTAAATCCTTATTTCTTTATTTATTTTAGTTTATACTCGGGGTAAATAACTATTTCATTTTTATTTCTACTTTTAGTTTTAGCTGTAGTTTTAATATTTTATATACTATTTTATATTACTTTTCATATTTACATAATAGTCTCTGAATTTATATATAATAGTCGGGGCCAGTAAAGCTGAAAATGTGTGTGACCCATTAGATAAACGAGTAAAATAATAATTTAACATGGCCGATTTTGGTCGAATTTGGATATACTGATGTCTGATGTACGTCTAAGTAAACTCAACTGCATTTGTTTCTTTTGCAATTTGTTTGAACTAAAGTTATTTTAATCGCTTAATAATGTAAAAATAATTTTTATTCGTACCTGATGTAACTACCTCCAGGAGTGAACAACCTAAAACTTAACACCAGTTTTCAGTATCTGGCACCACATGCAGAAGAAGATTCCTTGCCTACAACTGCAGTTCATGATCGCACGATCTCCTACGAGTATAATGGCCAGGAATCATTAAACAAAAAACCGTGTAATTGGATAGTGCAAGAAAATACAGAGGGACCAACAAGAGTAATAGGTAGACGTCCACACTGTTTGCGTTTAATTGTTTGTTGTTGAGTCGATGAAATATGTAGGTTAGACAGATACCTATCCAAGTAAATCATTTTTGAAATTTAGTTAATATGCACTCATCAAAAGTAATAGAAAATAGAAAATGAGGTGATAGATATGCATACATAAGGGCTGGACAAAGCTAACCACACAATAAGATATTTAAATTATAATTGGAATGCTGGTTATCATTTTCAAAAACATTCTAAAACATTAAAAATTATTTGACCCATGCATTAAATTTTTATGGGGCTCTAAAAATATTAGTAAAATAAACACAATAGACGTGATGATTTTCAGTTACTTTTACTATGTCCTATAGACCATGTTTAAAATAGTAATCTATTTCAACTAATTATACTCAATTAGCATAGATGTATTTAAAGATAAAGAGAAAACAGTTAGCTTTATCCACCTAAAGAAGCATATGAAATTTTATTTATCCTTCATTAACTGTTGTCATTAGTTTTATTCTGTTTAATTTACTAGTTTTAGATGGTGGTTATACTGTTTCTCTTATGAATATTTATCTGTGTGTTAATTTTATCGTGGAATCATTACATTTTACTATTATCATTATTTTCTCAAATTTTGTTTTATTTATTTAGCTTTATGAGTTTTAGTTAAAATTTAAATAAATTGATGAATATTTTAATTGAATACTGTCTTCATTCTAAAGGTGGATGGGTAACGGGCCCTCCAAAACAGGACAGAAGCCCTGGATATAATTCTCCGTCAGCTGAGGCTGCTTTGCTACAAGATAAAGTAAGATTTTCGTTACAATAAGCAGAACGAAGTAAGGATTAATTTCTAGACTATGTACAAATACAAACGTATGTAGGTGCCTCTAGATTGCGAGTTAGTACCTACTTATCCTATTAATATGACCAACTAACATAGAAATCATACAAAAACTTAATATTGTGTTCGTAAAGTTTTCCCACAGTTTATTAACAAAAAATAGACATTTTAAAGTTTATGGACAATTCTTTAAGCAATTTTTGTAATTTGTGACTGTTTTAACTACTTGTGTTTTACATTTATTGACTTGTATTTTTATTGAATTTTTTATCTACCCACGACTGCGGAGAGACTTTACGAACGCACTGTATGTAGGTATATTGATATGCAAACGATATTTTCTTGGGGTACATACAATAATTCGTAAATTAGAATGTTCGTACATAATTTATTCGAAAATAATTTTTTAAATAAAAATTCTTAAAATTTAATAGTTCATTTGTATGTAATATTTTCATATATGATTTATTTGTAGATAAATGTTTGCCTATAAAAATTCTAAAAAACATCAATAAAAAAATCGAATTTCAGTCGATAGATTTTCTCTCTACACAATTTGCACTCCATTTTAGAGACGTTGCATCATGGACCAATTCTTAGTTTAAAACTCATTTTAAGTAAGGTTTTATCAAAATTTTGTTCGAATAAATTTTACGAAGTTTTTACAGGCAAATTATTATATAAAATATTTCTTTGCAAATAACAGATACCTTGTCATTAAAATACAAACTTTTATTTATGCGAATGAATTGTATACAAATTTTTCTTTACTAATTTGTCTAATTGACCCTTTTATACCTGTATATTATGTAACTTTTTATTGTATGTATGATCCAAGTGTGATCATATCATTCTTTGCTATTATTGTTTTAATTGAAGAAATATCATGTACAAGATAGGAAATATTCTGTATATTCAAATTTTTGTTATTATTAAATTATTTATCAGTGCTATGGGTATGATCAAAAACAAACAAACAAACCAAGTCGTTTTCTTAATTTTAGGAACAGTGCATAATATTTCTCCAATCAGAAGTTGATCGATTGAGATCCCTTGAGGATGAGGCCGCTCAGAAGGATTCTCGTATTTTAGTACTTGAAAACCAAGTTAACCATCTTCAAGGCCAACTCAATAACGCATTAGATCCTGAGCTACGAAATCGCTTGCATCGACTTGACCAAGAAGTAGCGAATAAGAAAGCCGAAATAGCAAATCTCAAGCATCAGCTTAATGATGTATGCTAATTATTCTTACTTTATAGTTTTAAATCGGGGAAAGAATATTATCCAATTTTAATCACTTTTCAGTAATTTGTACTGCCGTTAACTACATTTCAAGTTGGAATCCCGGAAAGTATGCTGCCGGTCATAATGTTTCTTAAATACAAAGTTTTTTTTCTTCTTAAAAGAAATATTTGTTTTTTGCAAGTGTAAAAGATAATATTAACAAGCAAAGATATATTTTATTAGACAAGTTTCGTAGTTTGTCACAACATACTGGCATCAGGTCCTAAATTTGAACTCGACATTGGCATACCGGTAAAGTTTAGTTTAAAGTGTGTGTGTAACATCTTTATTTATCGTATCCTTAATATTCCATCTTAATATATTATATCTATAAATGACCTGCTCATTATTCATTTAGGCTCTGACAACCCAAGCTTCAGCAATTCCTTATGCCAGTTCTCCACCAACTACCAGTGGCTACGAGGCCAATTTACGCCAGGAACTTTCAGACCAAGCTAATGAAATTGCAGATTATCAGCGAAAGTTGGAGAAAGCAAGAAAAGATGAACAGATTTCAAATGGACTTATAAATCAACTACAGCGTGATCTGTCTAATAAGGATTCCACAATTAGCAGATTGACCAGAGAAGTAGAAACTACAAAGAAGGATATAAATGAAAAAGACGTGACTATTGCTGCTATTCAAAATAAGGTAGTTATAAAGATAATATATTTTTTTTAAATATCATTATTGCAATTTGTGTCTGCAACTTTGATTCAGCTTCTATTATGGGTTATCTTTACGTGATCGGTCTTCAATTTAATATTTTAATGTTAGAATAAACTTTGGACTATTTCTGCTATGTACCTATAACGTATATTATCTTTTAATTATTACACAGTATTATTAGCTGTTTAAATATCTATTGAATCAATTATTTTTAAAGGATAAATGCTCACAGACCATGTGGTCTGCCTTAGAGCTTGAAAACGACTACTGTGCGTTGTGCCATTGTGACTGTTTTCGCACCCGTCCCAATAGACCACAGTCCAGTACTCCTGAGGTGGGGCCGCCGGTGAAGGAAATTGTTTTGAACTCACACCTCTATCATTGAATATCTATCCCTTAGCTATAATTTAAATTTCACATATCACTTAGATATTTTTAGTTTGTTAAATGTATGTAATTATTATTCTTATAATTTGTTTATAGCAACCGTTATTAAATTATCAAAAAATTTTAATGAAACACATGATATTATCTATTCCTTCTTCTCCATTGATAAATTTTACTTTAGAAAACTTGTCACAAAACAAAACTGCATTTGGCGATGTTTCCCTTATAACTGTCATTTCTATGATGTTAATACTGTCGAAGGCTTGACTGGTTTTGTTTTTTATTTTTGTTTTCTGCAGTAAAGATTT
>JAUYWI010105305.1:0-22292 GCA_034780595.1 Parotoplana pacifica
GTGTCCGAAGTAATGGACTTTCCTTTGTTTTATCATTTTAAGTAGTTGCCTTTCTTCTCTCGCCAATTGTAGAACCTACATAGAGCTAAAAGACATCTAAATCTTCAAAACAAAGATAGGTTCAAAAGATATATACATCATCACCCAGAAACTCATAACCAGATAGCGAGAAGGCTGATAAAGCTTATATTGAAATTGAAAAGTATGAAAAGCAAATGAGTTTGGCCTTAAGTAGTGGTTGCAGCCGTAAAACGTTTCTACTAAAAGATTATACAGTGTGCCTGGTTCCAGGGTGGCAGGAATTATCAACATAAGGGCAAATTTTTACAAGTTGGTGATCTCTTGAAATTGATATGTTGTTTTTTAAGCCATCTGTTATTTTTATTCGTGCTTAGCTACAACCTATTATTGATTTGTAAAATCACATACTTACACGGGCGGCAAGGATATGCACCCAATTCATTCTGGAGAATGGGTTATCAGTCCTGGATTGGCCAAGGAACTCTCCTGACTTAAATTCAATTGAAAATCTTTTTGGTATCCTTAAACAGAATCTCTCCTGTAATGCCATCACAACACAAAATGACATGATTGGCAGTGTCATCCATTTGTGGAATTGTGAAGTTTCTACTGACTTAAACATTAGGAAGTTGATATACTCCAAATAGGATTGTAGCCATAATTAAGGCCAGGGAAGGGAACTCTAAATATTGATATTTTATTTGTTATTTTATATGAATACATTTGTGTATGTGCATTTGGAATAGTTAAATAGTGCCTATGTACATATTTCACTTTAAACAAGTCAGCAGATTGCTAACAGCTGAGATTTATTGACAATAACTGCATTGGTGTACTGATGAGCCAAAATGGCTATTGTGTAATCACACTGAGCAGAATTATTGATACTGAACCAACTGCTCTTCAAACAGTACCGACTGATTATGATGCCTTACTGTTAATATCTACCATTTTAAAGCTTTCAATTATTCAGAAATCAATTAATGAAAATGTATAGCTAAACATTCAATTTGTGAAAATTTCAAAAATTTTGGTATTTTTAAACTTTTTTTCATAATTTTCAAATTAAACTAACATTTCTGAAATCATTTTGTATTTGCAATTAAATGGTCTTACAATATTCACAATATGTTCAAGAAGACATAAAAAGTGTTGAAAGACCCATTCATTTTCACGAAAACACAAAAAAAAAAATAGGTAAAAAATGAACTCAAAAAATTGCCTTTGTCACTAGTAATTCTGTCCCTACTTTTAATCACCATACAATAAAGATACTTACAATAACTACATTGAAATAAAATTCCATTTAGTTTGAGACAAAACCAGAGATTTAATTTCATTCTGGAAGGCCCTCTAAGGATTCACATAGAAATTTACTACTAGTCAGATACAAAAATCAAGGGACCCCAAACTCTGGATTAGTACGAAAATCTCAACTTTTTAAGTTTAACTAGTCTTCAAATATTATCCTCACAAATCCATTAATTTGTAGAAACATTTACAGATGTAGATGAGGATTCTTCACTCTACACTTCCCAGTTTAGATTTTTTTCTTTATTATAAATTTGATTCATTTAATTTAAGCAGCTTATGCAATAAATTAAAACCTTTTAGATGTCTTTGATAACAAAACTGTTATTATCCATTTTTTAAATTTTAACTGGAAAATATTTTTCAATGCAATTAAATTTTTCGATTTTAATTGAAGAATCATCAAGACAAGTTATTATAAAACTAATTTTGTATTTTATAAAAATATATCGGTGCGTATACAATGAAATATTTAAAATAAGTAAATAGGTAAATAAGTATTTACATTATTTTAGGTTGTATAAAGATTCTTACATCTAAAATATTGTATGTATCTGCATTTGTAGATAATATTACAATCTATTTTCTTTTGCATGATCTCTTGATACCAAAATAATGAAATGATTAGCGGTAAATAATATTATGTACAGCAGTTTCAAGGTTTATGACTAGGCAAAAAAAAGAAATAAATAGTACATAAATCAAAAATAAGTAAACTATGAGATAAATAAAACAAGCTCTAATAAAACACTCTTCTTTTATGTAGACAAAAATATCCGGTGAGTATGTACATAAAATCGACATTCGTAGGATAATAATTTTATTCCTCAATATTTGGAACAAGAAAATATCAGCAGCGGAATTCTGCATTGTACAAAACACTTTCTCTCTACAAATAATTGTACAGTTAAAATGGTTGAATACTAGAGCTAATAGAATAGGTACAATCTCCGAGTTAGTTGATGGACAGACCTTGTTTTTTGGGGGGAAGGGAAAACATTTCAAAGTACGTGGTTTTGCCATAACATGTACTTTTATATTTGTTACTTAAGTCCAATATAAAAATTGAAGCCCTTATGTGTGAAAATGAAATTAGACATTAAATATTTAAACACAATTTCAATAGAACACAGCAACTATTCTAGGTGCTGGACAAATTGACATTGCCGAGCAGGGAGTTTTATTTTGTATAAAACTACATCTCATTGTTTTTTGTACCTAAAAGTCGAAATCCAGAAGGTTCGATATTGCAGTAAGTAATCTTTTGCAGTATATTGCAGTAAGGAATCTTTGCAGCATATTGCAGTAAGGAATCTTTGCAGTATATTGCAGTAAGGAATCTTTGCAGTATATTGCAGTAAGCTCAGGTTTCATTAGCAGCAGTCGAGTGATCAGGCAGCGTCGCAGGTAGAGGCCCGTAATTAGCAACCAAATCAACAGAGAGCGACCCATCTTCCTTTCCACTATCCAACCACCTAAAAACACAATTAGACAAGATGAAAATTTTAGTTTTATTAACCAACAATTGTCTATTCCAAACCTAAAAAGAAGGAAGTTTTTTTATTTTTAAAAATTATATCACCGTTTCCTACTTAAATTGTCATAAAAATGTCGTTGTATTTTACATATTATGAAGAAATTTCAAATGAAGGTCTTATTTATTTTTGACTAACCATCATAGCACCGATGTCCGAAACTATTTTTTAAATGCATTCGTACCGGGCTAATTAATTCTAAAAACTAGAAATCTATAAATTGTTCATGTAGCGGATGACACTTCCAATTTCTTACCTCTCACAAAGAAAGTGGAAATTGATCTGCTCTTTCACCACGCTTTTCACTTCTACATCACGAACATAGCAACCTTCATCTGAAACACAAGTCGATAAAAGTGAAGCTCAGAAAAATATTACTTAACGAGTTTTTGAGTAAAATTTGACCAAAAAACTTCAGATTCTCTTTGACGATAAAAACAGCCAGCGTTATAAAATGTCTTGTGAAAGTGAAAGTCTATGTTCAATCAAAACTATCCTTTTAAACAAAAATATAAATTGCTAACCATTTATTATTAGGTACACAGAATGTTAAAATTACAAATGAACTTGATAATGGACGGTACTGACCTGCCTCATCTTCTACACATTCCAGTCTCAACTTCTCTATCCAACCTAGATCTAGAGATTCAATCGTAATCCTCAGAGTGCACAGACTCTTTTGGGAGGCTTTCTCACTTTCCATTGGTTGATCGGCTGCCTTCTCACTATCCATTGGTTGATCGGGGGTTTTCTCACTTTCCATTGGTTGATCGGGGGCTTTCTCACTATCCATTGGTTGATCGGGGGCTTTCTCACTTTCCATTGGTTGATCGGGGGCTTTCTCACTTTCCATTGGTTGATCGGAGGCTTTCTCACTTTCCATTGGTTGATCGGAGGCTTTCTCACTTTCCATTGGTTGATCAACTACCACCAGATCGCTGTCACCAACACAGCATCTCTTCGATCTCGTGTCGGTCGCAGACACACCGAACATCTGGATGTACAGACTCCGGGCCCAGTCGTCCGGCTGGCCGGTACCCGAGGCCCTCAGGGTCACCACATAGCGAATCAGTGCTCGTGGGTTGTAGCCGGGCCAGGGCACATTGCGCTGGATCCAGTCGTAGTCTCGAAGGGCTAGGGAGGTGAGACTGAAGATATCACCGCTAAGAGGCTCTTCAAATACGAGCTGAAACAAAAAGTTCCGTCTTGTATTCAATTTTACTACTGAAATCAAAGCTAGTATGTCTCAAAAGTCAAGAGTTGAAGTCTTAAAGACTTGTTCAAATTCATAACCCAAGAAAACGTGAACATGTACCTGAAAATAATTGTCAATTAATCAAGGACATTTGAGTTGTTTCTATTTTAATGTTTTTAATAAAGTAAATTTTGAACAAAAATGTTGTAATTTTAACTTTCTTTTTGCTACTTTGGTTGACTAGTAAATGTGACAAAAGTCGAAACAGTCTCTTATATTTAAATATTTCCACTAACCTCTTCCAGATTATAAGACTTTTCATCTTTTGATTCATAAGAAATGCGTATTGCTAATAATTCTCCAACATCTTCATAGTTGTATTTGATCTGAAATTGTAGTAAAGATGGTAAATATAGATTGTAATATACACATAAATTTATCACCTAATATAGCTAGAAGTAGGATAGAGAAGGCTTCTTTTTTTAACAAAAGAACATTTCTAATTTGTCTACACGAAAATCGTAGTATTGTCATCCTATTCTATGATTGTCATTTTATAATAAAATTCAAAACCCAAGCGTGGAACCATCTTGTCGCAGTATACCTACCGGGTTTCTTCGGATTTTCTCATTAAAAATGTCAAATTATAGATATACAAATAAAAGATTTAAAGTAACCTAATTTGAACCTCCTAAAAACTTGACTTCAACATCTGTGACAGATGGCAAGGGGAAACCACCGTCACTATCCCTCCATGAATGACCATTTGAACTCGGAGTCCATTGACGCCTCGATGCCTCAAAATGTAGGGAGTGCTAAGAACCACAGGGGTTACGTTAGGCCATCATAACAAAAAGCGGAAACATGAAGACGAAATACGGTTTGGCACTTGGAAAATGCAAACGATGCAATGTGACGGAAAACTCGAAAATGTTCAAGAAGAAATGAAGAAACACAACTTAACCTGTTAGGACTCAGTGAAACCAGATGGAAAGGCAACGGTGATTCAACAGTAACGGATTCAGAATTATCTAATCAGACGGTAAGAAGCAAGAAAGAAGAATAGCAATCATCATCGACAGACATCACACTGGAAGAGTGATTAAGGCAGTCCAGAAAAGTGACAGACTTCTAATGATCACAATTGAAGCAAATCCAACGAACAAGTCTACATGCTAACATTACAACACAAAAAGGACGAAATAGAGTATCTTATACACGATACCAAAGGACATGATAAGTAATTCTAGTGGGAGACTGGAATACAGTCGTTGGAGACGTTAAAAAAATCGGAGACTTGGATTGGTGCAAGAAACACAAGAGGACAACGACTCGTGGATTTCTGATACAGGGAACAGCCCTGGAAACATTTTTCAATATCAAATTGACAACAACGCAGTCCGCCAAAGATATGGAAATAACAGAAAAATCATGAAGCTATCCTGGAGCTGATATTAAGTCTAATCACAACTTAATAATCACGAAAACAAATTTGAGGTTCAAGTAGATAAAGCCAAGAAAACCACAGAAGAAATAGAATATTGAAAATTTAAAGAACGAAATTATCAGTGAACAATTTACCATTCAAGTAGACGAACACCTGACAAGAAGAAGACAAGAAACCTAAACGACAAATGGAATGCAATGATACAAACGATATTAGAAATAGCATTGGATACTAAAAGAAGAAACACCCGAAATTCTAATATTCGGTTGGAATAATTACACCAGCGGGAGATGTCAAGAAGAAACTCAAACTATAATAACAACGGCAATGACAGAATTTACAAAAAGAAGAGAACTTCTAACTAAGTGTTTGAATGTAGAAACAAAGAAGAAATTAATGAATACATTAATCTAAAGCATAATTATATATGGCTCTGAGACTGCACACAACACGAAAGCGGCAAGAAGAAAATCGAAGCATTTTAAAAGTGGATATGGATAAGAATGCAGAAAATCTCATGGCAAGACAAAAAGACAAACGGATATCAAGGAAAGAAGGAACCCCTACTAAATACAATTTCCAAGCGCAAGAAAAATTGGATAGGTCACATATAGAGAAGAGATAACCGACTGAAAAGAGTTATTGAAGGCAGCCTTCTAGGGAAAAGAAGCCAAGGAAAATGTTAACAGATCTTGTAAGAGTGCTATATCCAGATCTTAAGGGATTGGCACGTATTAGGGAACAGTGGAGAAAATGAAATCCATAAACATGGACCTGCCCCAACGCAGAGAACAAAAAAATAGATAGAAAAAACGATAACATTTTAAGAATGTATCAAGAAGAGCAATTTCAAACTGATACATTTCCAGGGTAACAAAAAAGCATTTAAAAATGACCTTTTCAGTATATTGAGGAGAGCGATTTATAAGAGTAATGCATACTATGCAGAAGCAGAAGAAATTCTATACGACAAAGGAAACCTAAATGCCTGTGTATAATCATAATTTGATTACTGGTAACTACAAACATTGAGTTTGCACTACGGAACACAATTATACCTAAAAAATTGTCTACGCAAAGAGACCTATGCCAATTAGTAAACGGATTAGGAAAACTTTATTAGTAAAACTACATCTATGTACATTTAGGGTGGCGGTACATACTCGTTTTCTGTTTGGACCCTGGAATCAAAATGGAATAAATATAAAAACTAATTATATTGAACTCAATATAACTTCATTTTAACTGCTACAAAATATGTCCTCAATAAAACTGCAACTAATCTCGCCAATATGGTCTAGATCCTACAGTGTACTAATCTGGCTCTTCAAAATAAATGCAGCATGTATTGATGGAATTTTATACCATTTTAAAATGTTTTTTTACTTTCATTGCTATAATGTTTTTTTTTGTAATTTGTATAACAAAATGTTAAACTTGAACGTCATTTAAAGGGCTAGGGACCTACCGTTAGATCATCGTCACAAAGTTCCGTTTCCAGAGGTCCGGTATCGCCCCGAGTCCCCTGAAAGTCGAGCAAGATCTTCCCCTGGTCCAGAGTCGGGTGGGTGGGCGCGGCTGTGAGTACCCATTCCACTTCCGGGGGCGGGTTGCTGTGCAAATCGTCCTCTTGCAGCTTGCCCGCGCGCCACCAATTGAGCTCCAAATCCAACTCGTTCTCAAGTGGACTGAACCACAAATGTTGAAAAGACATTTATATCTCACTGGGTAGATTATTACAGTTCCTAAATCGGTTGAGAACAGTTACTAAGCAACCGAGAAAATGTATTCAAATAGTTGCTGTGTGGTCCCGTATTAAAAGAACAATTGTTTGGTGAATTGTCATTTCAACAAGAAAGATCATAAAGTATTTGGCGTGTAGATAATCATAGAATGCTTTGTTAAAGACAACAAAGGTATATTGTAAAAACCACAGAGTAATTATTATAGATATTTATTACTCTATGGTAAAAACAAAAGAATGATAGATAGAACCATAGAGTAATAAATATCTACTCTGTGGCTAGAACATAAAGAATAATAGACAACGTACTGTTGTGGGAAGGCCATCCATACTGTGGACCAGTAGGGCCATCGTTGTAGCTCAACACATTCGATTTGCACAGGATCATCAGATTTCTTCGTCAAACCAACAAAGCCCACAGTGTCGAGCACATGATGCTTAAAATTATACACGAGGCTCTGAAACCAAAGACATAGGAAACTAGGTAAGAAGACTGTCAGCTTTAGAAGTAAATTGAACGCATTGCAATGACTAACTCTGTCATCGGGAGCTTCGTCAGTCAGCTTGAGAGTGACATTCAACTTGGAGGCGAACTCTGCATGCTCAGCACTCTTCAAAATGGTCACTTTGGGTTTGTCCTGGTCGTCCATGAGCAGCGGCTTCTGGGCCGCATCAACCAATCGGAGGGTGAGACGATAGTTGGTCATTATTGCGTCTTGTCTGCCAAATACGGGGCTCAATTTCGTGCTCAGTTTGCCATCTCCCCAACCACTATCCAACCATCTACAGAAAAAAAATTGATTTTGTTTCTAACATGGCTTTGACAGCGTGACTGCCCTTTAATAAGAAAACAGACTTTCCAACACATTTCTTCTGAATGTCTTCTGTTTTCTCTTTTCTTCTGCAACTATTGCAAATGTTCCTTTCTTTTATGCTTTTGATATGAAATATACGAACATTTTATATTGCTCAGGCAATGATTATGCCTAGCTGATGAGGCCCAACAAGGCCGAAACAGCTGTCCTGGGCTATCATTTGCGAGTAGTATGCAGAAGTAGTATATTTTTATCAAAGTATTCCTGTTTTTTTATTATTACTCTTAGATAGAATTCAAAATAATTTATCAATTTGTTTTTAACTTCCATACTCTTGAGGATTCAGTAAATCTTACGTAGGTACAGTAACAACACAACATTACAAATTTCTATCTGACTTCATATTAAGAGCACACTAGAAATTTTATTTTAATCAATAATTAACATAGAAATTCATAGACTAAAGAAAGTTATATGTATAACATACAAGTAGAGACTTAATTGCGTATTTAAATATAAGATTCATTTTTGTTAGTCATTTTAAACAGGATTAGTTAAAATCTCATCACTTTAAATTTCCTGATAAGGATACAGAATCTGTTCATTGTGGTTTGTTACTAAATCCTATTTATTTAATTTTAGGTAAATCTGAACCTCAACTGAAGACAAAAAAAGGTCCCGACGAAAGTACAGTAGCAGCTACCTCAGACAGACTGAAAGGTGTTAGAGATAAACAAACTCCGACCACATCAGACAGACAGAAAAGTGCTCTATCAGACAGACCGACTATCTTAGATCAAGACAGACAAACCTCTTCTGCGAGAGATAGACCGCCGACAGTTACATGGGAGAAGTCGACAACCGTAGGTCATGGAAAACAGATATCTGGTACCTCAAAGAAACACCCAGTCCCTACATTGGATAGACCAGCAACAATGGGACGTGAGAGTCATGTTCCAGTTTCTTTAGACAATTTAACTCCCAATTCTTCATCACGAAGAGCTCTTTCTTCTTTCAGAACTCTGCCCAATCAAATAGTTGTTCAAAAAGAAAAATCTTCTGCTCCCCGAAAACACAAAGCTTCTATTGGCTTCGCTAGTTCACCTTCCGACTTATCTCGGCAGACAGCCCAAATTGTTCAAGAAGACAGTAAATATTATGCTCCAAATCAACCACAGGTCGACCCTAAAGAACAAACCAATAGCAGCACACTGTATAAAGATGATGACAAATTTGTGCTCATGAAAAAACAATCTAACCCATACTACACCTGGGAAAAACACCACCCTAATAACAAGAAGGAACCGAATCTACCCGACCAGGTATCAGAGACATATACACCTGTCGCTTCCAGCAATATTAAGCTGGCTTACAAATTGAAGCAAAGAGTTCAACCTCGAACATCAACCGACATTGAAACAGTACCTTCCTTCAGAAACAGATATGATGGACTAGCTAAGGTTGGATCGACAGCACCATCCTCTTCAAGGACGCGTGATAGATCAGCTAACATCCAAACAATTCCATCTTCTACAGAGAAGCGTGATAGACCAGCTAACATAGTATTAACACCATCTTCTACATGGAAGCATGATAGGCCAGCTAACATCCAAACAATTCCATTTTCTAAAGAGAAGCATGATAGACCAGCTAAAATAGTATTAACACCATCTTCTACATGCAAGCATGATAGGCCAGCTAACATCCAAACAATTCCATTTTCTACAGAGAAGCATGATAGACCAGCTAACATAGTATTAACACCATCTTCTACATGGAAGCATGATAGGCCACCTAACATCCAAACAATTCCATTTTCTACAGAGAAGCATGATAGATCAGCTAACAATCAAACAACTCCATCTTCTACAGATAAACATAATAGACCAGCTAACATCCAAACAACTGCCTCTAAAACTAAAAATAATACCTCAATTGGAAAGCTAACACCAACTCCAGCAAAAAAAGTTCAAATCTCTGGAGAGCGTGATGATATGCAAAACACTCAACCATGCATAAATCAAAATAAATTTTCTCTCAACTGTCAACCTTCAGACACATTAGAAGAAACTCTGGTGGATAAATCAACATCGATGTTGGAGGACGCCGATGACATCGGATATTTGTCTAAATTTGACAGTTTTTTTTACTCTGAAAAGTTATCCAAGACACACCGATCATCCGACTTATTATCCGATTACGGTTCAATGAACATGAGTGCCAGCTCAACGTTTGACTTTAAAAGATCAAGTCAACCTACTACACCTATAGAGTGGTATGGCGGGCAGGAAGAGCCGAGTTTAGGGGAGGATAAGTCTAGTTACAAGGCACAAAGGTACAACAGCACAGTTGATCACCTAACTACTGCTAAACTTGAAGTGGATTTCCCGCCTACGGCAGCAAAATCGGAAGGAGTTGCTCCAACAAATTCGGCGCTAAAAAAGCCCTCCGTAACAAAACAAGTTGCATTTAAAAATATTGATGTTGACACCAAGCACTCGATCTCACTTAGTTCGAGATTATCTGTTCCTAAAACCAACAATGGAGACACCAAGCACAGTACAAGTTGTTATGATCCAGCTCTAATAGAAACTCAATGTAAGAATAGTGATGGCGGTATACTGACGCTTCCTACTAGCTCTGCAACTAGACCAATGAAATCAATCGATATGGCAGGAGAAGGTAAAAAACAGACAGCGCCAGGCAACGACGTATCCTCATATCATAATCTAAAGGAATGCCTAGAAGTATACAATGTAACAGCTGGGATTGTACTAAAAGAAGTAAACAGCCTAGAGAAAAGCAGAAGAAATCGGCCGGGACAAATTAATTTAAGTAATCCAAACAACACCAGGCTTGGGAGAGACAAAACAAGTACTTCTCTCTCTAGAGTTGTTGTCGAACCATCAATGCAAGAGAGTAAGCCTGATTCCCTGCCAATTTCCAAACAGAGTACACAAGAACAAGACTCCAACAACGTGGGTACTTATCCTGACAGAAATCAAATTAAAAATGTACCCGCCATTGAACTGGAAGGAGCTAGCAATAATACTGGCATGATTAAAGGATTAAAGAAGCGGGCCACGGCTCTCATATCTCGTCAAGATTATCCACATGACAGCAGAAAGGAGAAGAAGAAGAAGAAAGGCAAGAAATCTAAGAGCTCCCATCGTTCAAGGCGTTGTTTTAGCACCGTGAGTATACTTGCTGAATCTTCGGCGGGGATTATGTCTGTATCTGTTGAAGCTCTGAGCGGTGGTGAGAGCAGTCATGGTCAGGGCAGCCTTACCGGACTCTACTTCGCGGGACGAAGTGACCGGGCCTACAGCGAGCCACCGTCTCTGGTTACATCACCACGTAATTCAAGTTACAGTCGCGAGCGTGCTCACTTTCCCTGGAATTTTCCCAAAATCAGGTCCACTAACAGTTATGCGTCGGATGGGTCATGTTCGCATCGTGCCACGAAGAGTGCAGAGGACTTGCTAGACGACGACGACGTAAATAGCACAAAAGCGGAATCTCAATTGCTTTACCAGTCCAGTAATATTAGCACAACAGCCGGTGGTGTTGAGGACGAAAGGAGACACAGAAAGTGGCTAAAAAAACCGGGGTTTTTTCGGTTGCAGTCACTGCACGGTCCATTTGCTTGTTCGAGCAACAGTGCTGCACCAGATGGAAATGAAAGTGGTACTGAGGGTGGTGTTTTTGACAATTTCAAACGGAATCGACGCAAACGAACTTCATCTTCCACTCTTTCCTCAACCAGTGAACATTTTGAAACTCTGACCTCGGAATTTTCTCCTTTAAAAAAGCCATTGGAAGTCATAACGCATCAGGTACATAAGAAATCTGTGACACAATACTCAACTACTCCGCCATTATCGACCTCCTCTTCTAGTCAGTTCAAAGTAGTTTATGCTCAAGTTTCACCTCCAATACAGTATGTTGCACCTGCATCCTCCATAGTCAATTATCCCGTGTACAATTTGGCGAATACAGCTGAACAGAAGTTAACTGATACATCGTCGCAACTACATTCTAATTCGTCTTCATATTGTACCGGTGCAACGAATGCTAATCAAACTAAAAGGCTGCCAGAAATACTGCCTGTACTTTCCACAAGTATAAATACATATAGTAGTGGCAAACCTACTAGCAACATTTCCCATGTATCGATTTGTAGTAAACCAGTTTTGACTTTAAGTGATGATCATAATGGTCTAACACAGGTAGAAAAGATATGTAAGCTACAACCATTATCAATGTCAATACCGCATTTGTCAATGCAGTCAAGTTCAACAACTAGTTCAGATAATCTAAACAAACAAAATCAGGATGACATTTCTAAAAAGTTTAAGACATCCAGTGAAGTACACTTGTTTCCATCCTCGACTAAAAGCTGTTCCAAAGCGCAATCGTTTGATGACATCTCTACGCCACAATGCTTTCATGATACATCTCCCAGTATTAAACCAACTGATCGCTCCGTCAGTTTTGGTGGGCCTAGTGTCACCTTAGTGTACAAACATCCTATAGTGTATCACTCGGCTAGTTATGAAGTAGTGAATCTCCATACTGCTCAAAGTGATCAAGCTATTTGCAGTGATGCAAACTTACAAACTGAATTTCAGTCTTCTTTTGTGTCTAAACATTTAAAAAGTAGTATTGGTGAAAATTATCCTATTTTACAGGTTGCAAATATGTCTTTCTTAGCTCCTGATACACTTCAAAATATTAATAGTGCTGCAGAGAGTGAGGCAATCATTCCATTAGAAAATATTTCCGAAGTTGAAGTTATTTGTGGTAAGCGCGCTTTAGCTCTGTCTTCAAATTTGCCTCCATTAACTTTGTCTACAAACTTTTCGGTTCCTCGCTCTTTTTGTGTTAATGAAACGTTTGGCGGTGTTCCAACATTTGATAGACAAACTAGTCAAATTGCAGAAGTGACTAGTGAAATAGATCTGTGTTGTCATACGTGTAAACCAGATGAAGAAGTAGTCTGCGGAAAACATGCACTGCCTGCAATTTCAACAGAAGTAGACAAAAATTTGTCGATGACTCAGACAATACCATCAACATTTTTGGATCAGCCAGTGAGAGATTTATTGGAAGCTAACTCTGAACCATCACAAATTGTCTATGATGAAAAACATCAAATTGCAGCTGAAACCACGAAAACTATAATGGCGAAAACTGAGGATCAGGAAGGCTTAGATAAACAGTTGTTACAAGCATTTAATGAAGCAGAAAAATTATTTCACGAAACTAAAGTATCAAATCTTTTGACCGTTAAACCTGATGGTGAATTTGATTATATAATGGACACATTTCCCGATGATAATGATAGTAATTCCATTAGACAAACTACTGAAATTGTTAATAACAATAATGCATTCAATAGTGATCAAACTGAAGATTTAAACGACATGTCAAATGTTTTTAATAAACAAATAAATACAAAAGTTCAATTTCCTGAAATAGTTGCCGTAGAATATTCATCAGGCTCAGGTACAACGGCTTCAACTACAAGCATAGAACTGGACAACATTATTAATAAAACGCAAACATCTAATATTTTATTTGAAAAAAGTAGCACAACAAATAAAGCTTCTGAAAATCAACTTGACCAACTTGATGAACATTTTGAAGAAATCCAACAAACAGAGGAAAAGGGTATATCATCTGTTGTTTCAGATAATAGTTTCGATAAAAAAGATGTGAGAAAGTGTCAAGCAAAACAATTAGCTAATATGATCTCAGCATATAAGTTGTTAGAAAAAGAACAGGCTACACCATATAAATTGATACCACCCCCTTATGTGGATACAGCTTCCAAGAATTTGATAGACAACAAAAAAGAGTACAAGCCATCAGATGTTTGGGTGGACCGACCTTTCATTAGAGCTATTGAAGCGTCACTTCGAACATCAACAGAATCTACAACTCCTCAAACGAGTGATAAAACTTTGCAACCCACAGTAATTACTGATACTGATCAGTTAGTATCCAATATAGCTACCATCACTAAAACTATTTTAAATGACAAAAACACGGGAAAATGTAATGTGCCTCACTTGGATTTATATCAAACTGATTCTGAAGATGAAATTTGCATTTCACTAAGTGATTTTAGTCTTTCCGAAAATTTTTGTATTCCAACCAAATCGAAGAAACCGTTCATACACAGTAAAATCAAAAGTCCTGAAATATCAGATGAAGATGAACATTCTTTTGACAGTGAATCGTCTATAGAGATTAATACAAAAGAATTATTTCATGAGGTAAATTACCTCCTACACACAAACCAAAATTTATCAGATGACAAACAAAAGCAAGTTCCAGCTATTTTAAATGAAATCAAACACAGCGAAGTAAATAAAGTACCGAAGGAACAACAGAAGGTTCAACTAAAACCAAATGCAAGTGACAATACAGCTACTGAAAATATTGCAGGTGAGGCAGATGATGAGTCGTCTTCATATTACTCAGTAGAGACCCACAGCGTATTATCGGAAGAAATATTTCCCGAGCTTACAACTGCTGAAACTCTAGGTCCAGGTCAGAATCCCTCTCTGATCAAAACCACTAATCCCTTTCACGAGGATGTGACTAACAAAAGAGAAAAAATGATTTATTTTGTTTCACCGAAGGCAAAAGCTGCCATATTAGAGTCACTTCTAGAAAACAAATCATTTGCCTTTGACAGCTCAGAATCACTTCAAATATCAGAGCATTCTATAAGTACAAAAGCTCAAATTGAAGAGGAAACAGAGGTTACATCTTCTGAATTCTATACACCTGAACTAAAAGTTTGCGTGGGTGATACAAATACGGCTATTGTAGAAGAAGTAGCTGAAGTAAATGTACATGAACAAGTTGTTACAACAGTTGCCACGCACATGGTGGTCAATAAATGCAACGAACTTTTACAATTTATTGATGAAAGAAACTATGGTGAGGAAACTGAGGCTTTATGTCGAACTCAAGACAATGATGATGAAACAAATAAAGAATGTTTTCTGAATAAATTTGATGACGACTATTCGCCTTTTAACGATGAAATTGTTGTTTTTCCTAAACGCGTAAGTAATCACATGATTGAAGATCAATCTCAGGTTCAGACGGAAATTATTGAAAGCAAAAGTTTGTATAAAGTTGACACTGAAGCTATAGAAAACCAGGCATTGCTAGATAGTGTACACGAAGTTCTTCCTGAGTTAGAAGGGGAAAAGGAGCTCATATTAGTGCAAATAAAAGAGGACGATCTTTGGAATTATCCACTAAAAACGGAAGAAGCCCTAGGGAATAAATTAGATGTAGCAAATGTATCTAGTGTATATATTGCTGTTGATACACCAGCGGTAAAAGCTGTCGACGTAGTTCAGGATAACTACGAACCAAAAATATCACCTGCCACTCCTGAGTACATTATTTTAGAAATGAATAGGGTTGGTTCTGGAAACGATGATAGAACAAGTAGACAATTGGATGACAACCTGTTAGAAAATCCCTCAGAATGCTCGTCAACTAATATGAAACTTCCCACTAAAAATTTACATGTACAGGTCATTGAGGATCCGTCTCCCAATCCTTCTCGAATAGAAATGGAAATAAAGAAGGAGCGGGTTCAACAACCACTGGAATTCTTTGCAGAACGAAAATCTGTAGATAGTGAAAGCGAAGGTGACGTCTACGGCAAGCAAGCGAGTAGCGTCCAATCGCCCTTCCCATTATGTGGTGCAGTTTTAAGAACCAAAGATAAAAAATCGCCTAAGTCAGCTGCTAGTAGTAGAATTTCTGCCTTGTCCAGATCTTCCTGGGGTACTGTTTCCTTTGATACCAGTGACGAGGAAGTTGTGTCACAAAATTCTCGACCTGCTAGCTCACGTAGAAGTGGAGGATTCAGTCGCCCTGCTAGTCGTGTGAATGAGTCAGATTCTAGGAACAGTGGTTCTTTCAACAAAAGTAGCGATTTGCAACCTAATAGCCAAGAGAAGGAAATTTCTTTTAAAAACAAAGGTGATCTTAGGCCTTCTGGCCAACAAGTGGAAAGTGATGCTAGAAACAAGAATGAAGCTACTACTTCGGGTAAAAATAGTGCCGTTCAATCTGAAGGATTTAAAGAGGAGAAACAGTCGATACCAACAACTTCCAAAAATTCCAGGAACTATACACCGTCTGTATCATTCAGTGGAATACTAACATCTTCCATTTTTGGTAAACGACCTCTAGGATTAAAGGATATCTTTATCAATCATATCCTACCCTCATCGTCTCGACCACAGTTATCAATAGAAGAGAGAACCAACCCTCCCGAGAGTAACCCGGATTCTCATGATCCAATTCAGACAGCAACGGAGTCCACAATTTTACTGGAATCTCTCAACTGGGCTCAGGAGAACGACGAAGATGCCGACGACGAAAGCGAGGAGGAACCACGCCGCTCAAACAGCTTCAGTAAGGATCGTGATAGCCAGTTGAGGATGATGATTCCGAACCCCAGTCGTGTTATGGTGGCTCCTGATGAATGGTTGGCCGATCCCTTGCTGAGAGGCCCTCTGAACGAATTGGTGCGTTTGTCGATGCCCAGGAGAATGTCAGAGGGAAGTATTGTGCCCCTAAATAGATCGCACTATAGCGGTAAGTCCGAAATTATTCTTTCTTTATCTGGGTCGGTTGTATGAATATTAGTGTTGCTCCTGGTCCTAAATTAAATCCACTTTGTACTGAAGAAAAATGCATTTGTCTACCACAGGTGCAATGGAGTCTAATGTGTAGTTGAAGGCGGAATTGAAGTGGGTTCAAACTAAACCAAAATCAAAGTTTATCCACCCAATCATAAACTTTATTTCTGCTGGGGAATTACTTTTTTTTCTACACATATGCACAATCTCTAGAGCGCTAAAATGGTGACCATTCATGCGACAACCTTATGCTCACATTGCTATTCCCCACATCCTTGATTTTGTGCGTTTTTAATCGTTACTTCTTGAGTAAAGAAATAATAATTATGTTCTTCGAATGTATTAATCTAATCAAAGCATCGGTAAACATCTTGTATGTAGCTTATTTGTCTTCAGACTTTTATCATTAATTAAATATTAAACTTGTGTATTTATCGGTAGCTTCAGGCCACATGGATAAATTTGTAAGAATATTTTCATTATAAAGGCTTGGCGTATCTAATTTCATCTTCATTCAGGCAAACAATGTTTGCTCGTCATTGAATATTCATAAGAAAACCGAGTTTAATATTTCACTTTAGCGGAATAGGAGAGTGGTTTTCTTTCTTAGATAGTCAGCTTTCTCCCTCTCTGCATAAGTACTTAACGAATACTTATCCGGATCTGCAAAGTTGCTCTTGCTAAACTAATTTGTCCTTAAAACAGACATCTGGCAAAAGACGAACGCCTCACCTAGTTATTGATCTGTCTAATTAAGAAATTTCAGATTTCTGGCGCTGTCTTTCACATTGTTGAAGTAACTTTGCTAGCCTATAGCTCTATTTTGGTATAATCTGATCAAACATTGCTTATACTATGTACCTACCTATGAGTTAAGTAAATTTATCTTAGACTAATTTATTGGCATTTGATGTTGTAGACACTATTAAGTAAACATATAAAAGTTATATCTAGTTATCTTGCTTGCTTGATTCACATAATTAAAATTCATTGATAATATTTGCGGGATCTTCTACATATATAGGTATTGTATTTGTTAGCTGATACAGGGAGATAAATCTTAATGATGGATTTCAGAAATATTTTTTGTAGTTTTTACCCAGTCTATAAAAACGAGATCAAAAAATAAATAATTTACTTAAAAGGTTCTCCTAAATCTCTTAATTTCTATAGAATAAATTTTAATTTGGGACCATTTAGTAGGTATCACCGGCCCCGTTTTCTGTCGAGAAATCTTTCCAGCATACAAAAGTTTCAGAGTAATTGATTTAATGAAAGTATAATTTTGTTAAAGGAGGTTTCTCGATTAGCTATGTGCATTATCTCGACTATGTAGATCCATGTACCCGCTAAATCATAGTCAGAGTTGTAACGAAAGGATTTCGATTTGTGTCTGGAGTGCTTTACTACAATCAGCAAAAAGAAACGAATTTTGACTGACTATTTGTTACTTTAATTTATTTGGGACCAATTTTAGAAATAAATAATTGCTGCTTCAACTTGACATAGTATAGCAATAATGTTTTGTTTCAAGTTAAAGCAGTAATAAACCTAAATCTCTTATAAATTGTTTTTTTTTATTGTAAAGTTTTTATTAATAATAAAAAAATGTAATTTCTAACTGTTTATATTTGTAATATAAAAAGAAACCTTTGCTAAAGTCTTTAGGCCATAATTTTAGAAATAAATAATTTTAGAAATATCAATGTCAAAAGTGTTTTGAAAAGCTCTCCATTAAATCAGTCAATAGTTTTCTTTTCTCATAATTCTAACACATTTAATCCACCTATAGTTTTTGTTACAAGAAATGATTGATGTTTATTAGAAAGAATTTGTTTTTTTGTAAATAGCAAAAACACAACTTCATAATTTGTCCGATTTATCGGCAACCATTAGATTGTAATCATAAATTTTCAAAAAGATGAGTTATTATTACAAATAATTTATTGATGAAGATCTATTCAAAATTTGTTGAATATAACCGTGTGTGTCAACATATTAAAAATAGATGACAAAGTCGGTACTGACAGGAACAACATAATTAAATTCACTATCTGTTCAAATAGATTGCGCCTATATTTAGTCCTTGATATGTTATACACCAAAGAGGGTAGGCAAATTATTAGAACTAAATGGGTTTACATAGTATGTATAATATAATGCCAACATAATTTATTCAACGATCCTTTTGGTAGCTCTAATACAATTCTCAGTCGATCTGTAATCAATATTTCAAAGTTCAGGAACTAGAGGTTAGATACAAAACGACATAGTTAAAAGTATGTGTAGTTCCAGGAAACTGTCAAATCATTCTTTTGAATCATGTAAATTAGATATATATTTTACATATCCCACATTATTTTAAAATGACTTGTTGAATACATTTATATTATGTACATATCTATATCACTCATTACCAGCTATGTCCATCATCTTAGCTCCGTCCAAAATGGGAAATATTTCAAAGACAGCAATTTTCTTTGGGGACTCTCCAAAATTAGCAGATGACACCACTTGAATGGCTATATTCTAAGCAATATGATTATTACTAACTAGTTTAGAAATTAGGACCGATTTTTATTAAATAAACATGTTTCATATTTTTTTAAATATGTATAAAACTCTTTTGTGGCCATATACATATATAATAACAAAGTAATTTCCGACTTCGATTATAACAACATTTTCATATTTAGATATTTAGTTTATATGTTCCAAGCAATAAGAGTTGAACTTCTGTGCATTTTAGTATCGAATGGCTGTGTTCCTTTTCTTTTTATCATTTTATTTGACAAAATGAATGGCGTATTCGATTGGGAATTAAAACTGAAACACCTTTTCTAGATTCTCCCGTCATTTCTAATTACTGCAAATAATCGATAAAACGAGCAATACTCTGTGGAAGCAGTAAATTGCATCTCCAAAAGTACCCTCATTCTGTCATCTTTACAAAACCTTAAATATTTAATAAGCCCAAAGGCAGTTTGAAACGGTGGCTATAAACAGCAGAAGCAGAAATGCATTTTTAAAGATGAAATTGTTTTTTAAACTAAATAATTAACAACGTTGGATGACGAATGTCAACTACCCATAAACTCTTTAATACGTCTAATCTAAAAAAACTGTTGACTATTTTTCAAATTTCATTGACTGGAAATGAGATTGACAACAGCAAAATCGAATCTGAAAAACAACATTTTAGAAATCATTTTTTATTCATTTACAGCAAGGGAAGAGAAGCACTCGCTTGTTTTCTATACAAACTTTTCTTTCAAGTGTTATTTTGTTGTAAAAAACTACAAATCAAAATATATATTTTTACATGCGTTTTTAATTATTTATTCTGTCTATAATTTGATTAATTTTTTTATCCTTAAATGTTTTAGATAACATAATTGTATGCACTACATAAAATAGATACTCCGTTCCTAATGATTTCTTAATTTCCTTTAAAACATCCAATATCTTCCGGACATCCAATGATTTTAAAAGATGGTTAAAGATTCTGTTGTTTCGGTGGCATTGTTGTTTCGGATTGTTAAGACATTCTTGGGTTAACATAATTATGTTACTTCCTGCGTAGGTAAACTATTCTCTTAAAGTACAATTATGAATATAAAATTTAGAAGGTCATTTCTATAGGTATCATTAACTTTCTTTGGAAATCTTTTTTTGTGTGGATATTAGCAGGGTTTTTGATAAACGTTCTACTAGACAGTGTAATATATTTTACTAAATTTTAAATGTTATCACTAAAGTAATCCTACACATCGTCAACAGAAGCTAACAAAGTTTTCCAAACTGCATAAATCAATAGAAAGATGAAATATGTACACCACCAGACTTGTTCCCGTCGGCGATGGCGAATATCCAGAGTATACAGGTAGGTAGGAGCTGGATGCCTTCAACATTGCATTGCATCTTTGCTATCTTATGTTAAAGCAAAGGTTATACGTTGGTAACGTGCATAATTATTATAGACGTGACGTTAAACAAACATTTTGATAATTGGTAATCTGAATAAATTGCCTGCAAATTAATTGAACTACGTGAGCACTTACTTTGAAATAATAAAATCGACTTTAATATTTTTTTATGAAACTAATTGGAAATTGAATTAGGTTCTGAAATAACATTATTTTTTTAGCTATTGTTCCAACTATTTTCAAACTTTCTATCCCCATATCCCATGGTTGCTCCAAAATTATTCCATATCATGGTTAGTTTAAAGTTATTCTTTATTAATTAAACGAACTTCCACCCTTTTGATGTGCACGAAACAAATGTTATGCACACTAAATCACTCTATTAGAATATACCTTTCAGCCAAATTGATTATTATTGATTTTTACCAAATTTTTTAGCACAAGGTAATCAGTTTTTTTAGTATTGTTATATGTAGACTTGAGACTAATGATCTTAGTTTATTTGAATTAAGACTGAGCAGAGCAATTGTTGTTCTCAGTTTTATAGGTTTGTCTGTCACAGAAAAGCGGATTTCCGATTTCCTGGTGCCATTCAAATATATTCAAAAGGCGATTAAATATTAAATTTTAGGTACCAAAGAACAATGTAACTAAGCAACATATTGTCTTAAATTGTTACCTAATTATTGATTACTTGACCATGATTTCAATTTTATGCATTCAATCGTAGATTTTGATATACCTATCCTACAATCTAAACATTAGAGCACTCAGTTGAAAGCTCTCAGCCAATCAGCTATCAGTATTCTCCTAGATTTTTGGGGAATTCTAAAAAACACAGAGATTGATGACTCCCAGTAAGAAACGGAAACCAAACTCACTAAAACTATTTAACTTAAAGAAAATCAAGAACTCACAGTAGATAGAGTGCCTCTCGACCGTTCTCACATAATTTATATTTATTCCAGAATATGATTTCATAGGGAGAGAACATTTTACTAAAAAATCAATAAATGAGTAGTTAACACATCGACTTGCTAAGAAATATAGCTGGACCTACAATATTTTTTTAATGAAATAAAAGACACGAAAATAGCAGCGACATAGATGTCGGTTTATCTAAGCCTTCAAATCAAGATAATAACAATTAAATGTTATTTGATAAAAAATAGAAATCATAGTTATCATCACACATAAAAACAAATTACCTAGGTGAATCTTATAGAGATAGACTAAAGGAAATTATTTTTATATTTTATCCATCAGCCTGAAGATTTAGCCGAAAGCTTAGGTCGCTGTTATATTTATGCATTTTTCATCATATTAGGTACCTACCTACCTTGATAACATTTTATCTTTGAAAACGTGTTCAGAAAAAGATTGCATTTTATGGAATGTACTTTTCAGGACATTTCCTATGGGTATATCCTCTTTCTACAAAATTCCCAACATGAAATATTGTTGGCGTATAAATTATTATATTTCATACCCCAATTAATTGTTTTCCATTTATGATTTGTTTTCTTTAAAAGATCGTTTTTTATTTATAGATTATCTCGCCAGAGATATGTAATAGATTTCCTGGGGGGGGGGGGGGGGGTATTTTTATCGGCG
>JAUYWI010105306.1:0-11260 GCA_034780595.1 Parotoplana pacifica
TTAATAACTTTTGAACCATAACTCCAATTGTTACCAAATTTGGTACACGTCTTAAGACCACGGGGGGACATGAGTATGCTAAATCTTAGTTCATTTTGTTTTACAGAAAAATTTATAGAGCAGTTAGAAAAATGGGTCATTTTCGGAACTCATATATATACCTACGGCTTCAGCTTAGCATATCACGCGTTGCGAGCTAACAAGCCTATTGCCATAGGCTTAGATAGATAAATACTTCAGATAAAAATGTAGACAAAATTGTGAGTTAAAATATAGATAATAATAAAACAAGTGAGCAGACAAAATGTTTGAATGTAATTATTCTCCAGGCCAAATAATATACAAAATTAATTCAAATACAAATTAAACAATCAAAACCATAAACATAAATTATAATGATCAAATTTAAATCATAGAAAGAATTAAAAAAATAAATGGAAAATAGGAATTATGAAATTACTATAATTTACTTTAAAATAACTAAAAATAAATAAAAAGGAGGAAAATTAGAAACCTTAATGCTAGGTCCTATTTTTTCTTTAAACATTTTTGAATTAATATATTTACAAAATGTTTTGAATAGACAAATTTTGATATGTAGATTTTATTTATGGTATTTGTTGTCTTGAATTTTGCTGGCTACATTAAAAAATTTCAGATTTAGGGTTATTTTTCATATCCTTCCCATATTTAAATATAATAAAACCGAAATTACATGAGACTATTTCAGTATATTGCATTTTAGAATGTAATAAATCAGGTTATCCATTTGCCATAGAAAAGTGCTTGAGTTGATCTTTTTTGTTATTTTGACTCTGTGATGTATGCATTTTATTTGTAATTTCATAAATGCATAAATAATAATAAAATGTTGTTGGACCCAACTAATATTTTAAGAATAATCTAATCATAAACAATAAATTTTAAAAAATAAACAGTTGTTAAAATGAAAGCATTTATAATAAAAGTTTCAGTTTTCTGGTTTTAAAATACTTACTTGTTCAATTTTATAAACTAAATGTTTTGTTTGCCCATAGCACAATTCATTGTTCATGATCCCAACTAGGAATTCATTGTCAGTGACTAAGACCTATAAAATTAAAAGTAACTATAGTTTTCTATTAATTTCAATTCACCAGCAAAGCCACTACAAGACCAGTTTCGACCTTTTTGGGTCTCATCAGTCATAGGCAGGCTCGAACCTGGACCAAAAATTACATTGAATGATCCAGTTGAATTGTTTAAAAATTCTATTTCTCTGCTTCAAAAAATAAGATTTAATAGGTAGGTGCTTTTCTAAATATACACAATTCATTTTATGTGTATAGTTAAAAATGCACATACCTATAAATGTCATTTTTAAAACTGAGGAAAGAATGACAATACTAGGATTTTCTGTAGGAAGGTTTTATTTAAAACTTTTAATTTTATCATTAAGTACAATAAGAAATATGGAATAGACCTCAGTTGAACTCAAATTTTGATATCAGATTGCCTGCTAATGCTAGCAAAATAAACCAAGAATCATTTAAGATTTAAGTATCAACACCAGCAAAACAAAGAACTGAATTAGCTCACAGTATCTCTAGCATTTAAACTATTTAATCAACTTTCTACTTAACAAATGTTGCCTAGGACATCAATATAGCATAGCAACAAACAAATTTTGCGAAATTATCCCACATAATCATGTTTTTGGTAATTTTACTATATATACCTTTTTAAATCAACTTTAATCCCCCCCCCCCATTTTCACCTAAAAATATACCTCATCATTACAGGTAGGGTATTACCCCCTGAAATTTGTTATACAGGTACCTTGTAAAGATTCATAAATATTTACATTTTATGGAAGAAATCCATATGGGGGCTAATCATGTCATCAAGTCCAAAAATGAAATCTGTCTGATTGACTTCAAATTATATGTGGATCGATATTTTAGGCCATAATTATTTAATGGGCTCTACAATTCTGAAATTTGAGATTTAGGTATAATATAGAAAATGTATTAAATTTTTACATTTCCTCAGATATGAGGGCCACTAAAATTGATTTTTTGTTAAAATGTTTTTTAAGACAAGTTATTTATCCCAAATGCTTTATAATAGCTTATAATGATTTTCTAAACCATTTGTAGTGGTTTTTGATTGATTTAATTCACTAAAGTACTTTTTTTAAATAATTTGTGGCCAGTGGACCTTAATTTTAGATTTGGATAAAGTTAGGATAATTTTATTTGACCTACTAGTAAAGTATCAGCTAAAAAATACATATACTAAATTTGAAGATATTCCTCAGAATTATTCTAAATTTATGAGTAAATTTTACCGTTTTTCCTATTTAAATACAGGATTATTAGAAATGGCCAAATTTGAGCACAAAAAAATTATATCATTCACTGAGTGGATATGTTTTTCTTAATTTTTTACATATGTTTAGCAGTGTTTAAAAGAATCAATTCATCTTTTTATATTCCAAAATTATAGTAACTTACTTTGCTACTGACTGATAAACTCAAATTCTTGAGTGCTCAACTAATTTTCACAAATAGCTGTTATAGATTATTAAGTTTATTAGTTCTAATATATTTTATATAATCATTATCTAAAAACATTAATACATATATTGAGAGCTAACATCTGAAAGGCTTTCACTTATGTTAGGGTTTGGAGCTGACAAATTTTTTTGACCTTTTGGTTCTTAATTATCTTTAACATTTGTACTTTGGAGTAAATATTTTATTTTATTTTTATATTTTATAGACCAAAGATGTCAATACCGAAGTGTATATTGAAAAAGAAAAGTATTTATTGCTAAATACTGAACTTGAAGTTAGTAACTAATTTATTATTGAAATATGTACAATTGGGCTTTTGAAATATACTATGTGATTATAGGTACATATATGTAGATATTTCTTTAAAATAATTTTAGTTGATACTTGCATTTCATATTTCTAAAATATTAGAATGAAATATTGACCCTCATCGTTTTACTTTTAAAATTATTTGCCTTAAAACCCACTGAAGTGCATGTGTGCCTATTTTTATACCAATTCATGCACAAACAATTGATATTCTATTGGTAGGTTTTCAGAGCAAAGTTATAATACACAAGTCAAACCATAGCTGAGCAAGGGGGGGCGTGTCCCCCCCTCTCGAAATTCCAAAAAGGGAGGGGGTAGCTAGAAAAGAAAAAAAGAAGGCAGGGGAGGAAAGAGGGGAGGGGTAAAAAGAAGGGAGGGGAGGAAAGAAGGAAACGTGGGAGGGGTAGCAAGAAAGTGAAAAAGAATGGAATGGAGGAAAGAAGGGGGAGGGGGTAGAAAGAAAGAAAAGAAAAAGGGAGGAGAAGAATTAGTAATAGGAAGCATGGAGGGCTTGTGAAGTTAAGCAATAAACAGTTAATTTATGGAAATACAGCCATAGCCATGGAGGTGCAATATTTTTGTCTTTTCACATCCACAATTGTTGATGTGTTGTTGATCCTAATTGATACTGTACTGATTTTTTGCATTTTCCTTTCTTCTCCTTCCTGACTCATGCTCCAATATCTTCCCATAATTTTTTATTCAGTATTTTTATTATTGCTCAACTTAGTCCATTCTGTTAATTGTGTATTTCAAATCCATGTATTTTGCATAATCGTATGGTATATCCTTGGATCTGAATTTTGTATGTTCAGGCAATTCATGATCTGCTTTGATTTCGAACCATTTTTTCCAATTGGGTGATCAGTATTCACTGTTTTCTGAAGACATGGAAGCACTCAACATAAAATATTTAGCCAGCTTGATTGAAAATAGTCAAAACGATCCCTTTCTTTTCTTGGTGGATCAATTTTAGCTAGCTTTGAAGTTCGAACTGAAGCGTCCAGAATAATTGGACAGTCTCGTTTTCTGATGAAAAGATTTTTATTTATTGGACTTGGTGCAATTAAATTATCAGCATTGTCAATATAATCAGGCGAAGTAACATCCAGTTCACAATGTAAACCAGTCTCTTTGGAAACCGAAGAGTTGTTGTTACCTTCCAAAACAATGTCATTTGAAAAAGAAGCGTTGCTATTACCCTCCACCACTGGTTTATAAACACAAGGTTCAACCTATCTTACTGCTGAAACATCTTCTGCATACTGACCTTTGTACATAAGTACCTGCACTGGAGTACCCATAGCGGTGCCAAAATCAAGGACCATCCATCATTTACAAGACAAGATGCCATTATCCTGGCCCATTAAGGACGGGCCACTGCCCCTCCCACCGATTCGGAAAGGAAGCTTCTCCCATTTGTAGTCATTGGTAGGTAACAGCTACTAATTGACTGCCCTCGCTGTGAAGCCATACGCCACAATGCCTTTAGCGCATCGACTATCAGCACCAACGTTCTTGTACAACAACAAAAGAGTGTTTACAATTCACCCGGTTGGCGTATATGACAGAGAATTTTGTCGAACCGGCGGAAGATCAACAACAACAAATCAACCTATTTATATACTACTTATTAAAGTATTTGTGCTGTAGAATTAAAGTATGCGCCGATAGAATGTATGATAAAAGTGCACTCTATGTTGTCTTGAAATAATGTTCATTACTCTGTGGTAGCACCATAACTTCAGTGTTTTATACCAAGTTAATGAGTAATACCAAAGAATATATTTGTAAAACGCATGGCAAAAGAAAGTTAAAAAGTAAATATTTTGGGAAAATTTGGTGATCATTTTTACTTTTGAAAAAAGTGGGAGGGAGTCTAAAATCAGACTTGCCCCACCCCTAAAAATTATAGCTGCTTAGGTGTGAGTCAAACAAAGATTCTGAACAATATTGGTTACCTATTTATCGCAGCATAGTGGTTCTGGTTGTTTATGGTTCGAATCTACTTAAGTATTTTGGTGAGAAAAACAATGGTCAACATTTTTTATCTTCAGTGCTGTTTTTCAGACCTGTTTTCGGGTTGAACACATGATTGATAAACACAATAAATTATACATAAGTTTCAAAATACTCATGGAAATATTTAAATGAAATCTGACGAAGAATTCACAATTCTAATCTACCTCTATTGTTTTTTACACCATAATTTCATATTTCATATTTATTTTAATTTACAGTTAGAGAAGAGTGAACACAAGAGAACCAGGGCCAGATTGACTGTTCTATCTCAGCAAATATTGGAACTGGAAAGAAAAATACAACATTCACTTTGTGAATTTGAGAATAATAATGACCAAGAAACTGAAAAGTACTTTAATATAATTTTTTTTATAAAAGTTGATATTTTCTGATCACCAGACACAATTCTACCAAAATATGAATTTTTATCCAAAATACCGAAAGATAATTTAAAAATTGATTGCTACCTATAAAACAGTATTTATTAAAGTTTAAAAAGCAAACAATTATTTATGTAATTTTTTTTCAGATAGATAGTCAATAATTAACTTTTCTAATATAGGTTTATTGTGTTTTTTTTAGGATACAACAACTGGAATTTCAATCTTCTATTGATTTGAATGAGATTAATATACTAAAACAAATGAACAATGGTAAGTTGGCTATTCTTGATGTAATTTACAACTTGGGTGTACATTTTATTAACAGATTTATAAAGATATAGTGATTTGCTTGAAAAAAACAAACAAGATACATACATAGGTACAAATAAATTCGACACTTTGTTTACTTTATTGATCTTATTACTATCATGACTAAAAAAGAAATGGTCATATTTTCTAAAAATGTATTTACTAAGTAAGATTAATTAGCAGATTGAAGGTTTTATGTCTAAATTTTACAAACCATGCTGATTTTCTATAATTAATACAAATTAAGGGTTGTTTAACTAAATCGTTTCATATTAATCTGTAAATGCCATGAAAGGATTTACATATAATCTGCATTTAATTTAGTTTTTTTGAGTATTGACAGGCTCCAAAAATGTTTACCTGCCAAGAAATTAAGAAAGTATAACGGACGAAACAAATAATATTTATCGACCATTAATGGTCAATGAATGTGGGTAATTTTAATACTATGTTAATTTATTTTAGATTTAATGAACGAATTAAAGCACACAAAATTTGAACTAGAACGTAGAAGTTCTGAATGTGACAACCTTAATACAAGTATTGGAAAACACCGCAAAGATCATAATAGAATAGTTAACGAGTTAAAGTTAGAAATTGAACAAGAACGATTTTTGACCCGGGTATTAGGTGGTCAGAGATGTCCTACCAATTCTACTGCTGCAATTGACAAAAAGACAGCCTATAAAAACCATCCTGTAATTGTAAAACGCAGTTATGATTCACAACTTTTATCTTAGTAGTTGTGTTTATAAATTATTTTTCTGCAATAAAAGTTTTTTTAATTAGAAGAAGCGGGTGGCCAAGTACCCTAAGGCAACAACAAAAACAAATTATTACATACCAAAACAAATCCAATCTCTCTAAAAAAAAGTCTACTGCAATTATCGGTTACGTGAATAAATGTATGTTTGCCGTTTTCTTTTCATACTTTCTATGAATGTTATGGCATTTCTCATAATCTTACTGTTTGGGCAAGGAGATGCTTCAATATCATTCTGTTTGGGAAATCTGGCTAAACCTTTAGGTACTAATAACTATAAAATTGTTTTGCAAATGTTATTACAAAAGTTGTATCAAAGAAAGTATTTAAAAAATCATTAAATTTCTGAATACAAAAAATCTACTATTCAAAACATATTTTAGCTACCGTTTATAGTTAGACTGTCTTACAAGCTAATCTTGAAACTAAAATTTTAAGACCATTTTCTGCTATCAGCAAAGTGATAAACAACAGTAGTTATTGTACTACCGGTCAAATTTTGGTGTCAATTGACTGGTTCTTTTATTTCCTTGTTGTTTTGAGGCGAATCTAATTTAGTATATCTTCATCTCAACACTGCATTTTTTGAAATCTTACTAAAAGTTTTTTTAGTTTTCCTTTCATACCAAATATATTTGCAACAACTTAGATCTCCCCACACTAAGGGAGTTTATTTAGGCTCATACTTAAGCCGCTATAATTTTTACGGAGGGGACAAGTCTAGTTTTAGAACCCCCATTTTTCAAAAGTAAAAATTACTACCTAATTTTACTTGTTAATTCTCTTTTGCCATGCGTTTTACAAATATTTTCTTTTGTTAGTTATTACTTATTAACTGGTATAAACCACTGAAGCTACCGTGCTACCACAGCATTATGAACATTATTTGAAGACAACAAACATAGAGTGCATTGCACTTAATGTATGTAGCTATCTATTACACTGTATATTATCTTGTGTTATAATACCATGCCCCCACATTCAGGTATACAGGGTGGGCCAAAAGTCACGCAGTATGGGCAAAAAGACAATAACTAATGTATTACAACAAATATATTTGCAAGTAGGTATATTTACAGTATAATAAGTAAATCCAAAATGATAATATCTGATAAGAAGTGAATACGAAGTGAATGTCCAAATTCAAAGAATATGTTCAAATTACATACCATTTACTTCAAGGCACTTATTATTGCGACTTACAAAACAACTTTGCACCCGTTGTCAGACATTGACAGTAATTCTATCACATTCACTTCGAATATTGTTCATTAATTCATGAAGAGTTGTTGGTCGATCATTATAAACAACAGACTTTAGGTGACCCCAAAGAAAGAAGTGGAGTGGTGAAAGGAGGTCGGGTGACGTCGGCGACCACTCGATGGTACCATGACCCCCGATCCATTTATTAGGAAAATAGTCAGAGAGGAACTCACGAACAATAACGGAAAAATGTGAATGGTACCCCATCTTATTGAAAATGCATTGTGTTCAATTGTGCCAGCGGGATGTCGTCTAAAATAGGAATCAGGAAGTTCTTCAACATGTTCAAATAGGTCTCTCCTGTTACACTTTGATCAAATAAATAGGGCCCCATCAATCTTTCTTTCCAGATAGCATACCAAACCATAACGTGTGGATCATGCTGTTTATTTGTATCGGAAAACCAATGGGCATTGTCTGTGGCCCAATATCGGCAATTTTGTCTATTGACATGGCCACTCAGATGAAAAATCCCATTATCACTGAACATGATTGATGGAGACGGGTCACTATTTTGATACAAACTGCAGAATTCAGATCGACGATCAAAATCATCACCGTGTAACTCCTGTGTAATGGATACTTTGTATGGATGAAAGTGGTTATTTTTCAAAATTCGTCGCACTGAAGTCCTGGAGATACCAGTCTCCTGAGACAGTTTTCGTGTCGACTTCTTTGGACTGTTCAAAATGACGCCCAATACTCCAGTCACCGTATCATAATCAGTTGAAGTTCTAGGTCTCCCAGTGCGTGGAAGGTCGTTAACACTACCTGTTTCTTTGAAACGTTTAATAAGACGCATAACTGTAGTATCCTTGATAGGTGGCCTATCCGGATGTTCTTCATTAAAGGTATCAGCAACTGATTGATAAGATACATTGTTTTTAGCATACAAAAAAACCAGCCTTACACGTTGCTCTACAGTTAGCTTCATCACTGTATTGTAATTTGTAACCGATTAATTGATTAATCTTTTCTTGGAATTTCCTGTTTAATTTTAACTGGTTTCTATTTTTAGATGTACTGTCATTGTTCTAAAAAATAAACTTGATTGTAATACATTAGTTTTCACATATTGTCTTTTGGCCCATACTGCGTGACTTTTGGCCCACCCTGTATATATGGTTTATATTGGCAGTAGCTATTGTTCCATCAATAAAAATATTTAATGGAACAATATTTACTATTCTATCATTAATATTGTGGATTTTGTTCCATGATATAGTAACACAAAAGTGATTTTTGGCAACCTACTTACAGTATGGTATATTAGGATATGACAAGAAAGGTCACTTTCATACAGTTGCCATTTGAAAGCTATTTAACATTTTGATGTAATTCTTTTTTTATTCATATTGTATAGTACCTTTAACACTTATGAGGTATGACAACTTTCAACTTCATTCATAACTATTACAGAAGCTTAGATATAAAGAGTAAAAAATCCTGAATTTTTTTCTTCTTCTTCTTCAGACCCAATAACTACCCCTAAACTTTAAATGATTCTTTTGAAATTTGAAACATAAGTATTATTATTGGAAATGTCCCAGAAAGAAAAAAATGGTATTCTCCCCTAGCAACCATTGCTAGAAGTCTCACTGTTTCATAGCAACCACCAATTTATAAACATTAGAAACAATTGTAATTGCATATTGTAGAGCTACCTCAAATTACTTACCAGAAATCCTTCTTTTACAGAGGAATCAAACAGCTCCCAGATTTGACGGTTGATTCAAGAACACTTGTCTCTTTTAAAAACTCAATCCTTAGTGTACAAAAGTGACCCTTTGTTATACTTGACTCTTTTTTGATCTCTAAAATGCCATTGCAGTTAATGTATGTAGCTATCTATTACACTGAATAATATCTTGTGTTTTAATCTCATGTGCCCACAGTCAGGTATATATATATGCACTTACAATTTTGTGGTATAATAACAGTCTGCCTGATAGGTGTTGCTATGGTGGCCTTGTTGTCTTTAATCATACATTCAATCAGTGTCAAATACTTTATTAAGTAGCATATAAGGTAGGTACTTATCAAAGGCAACTGTACAATCTTGGTACAAATGGAACATCACTCATTGCCATTCATACAATTAATTTGCTCAAAATTAATAGAAAGGATGTCACAGAGTTTCACAACATTTTTCAGTTTTATTTATCACAGCTCTTCAATTTTAGTAGAAAATAGAAAAAAGGAACTCATAAAGATATATTATTGCCATAATTGCGATCTAATAGATCATACGAACAGCACGTAGAACCACCGCTCATCTATAAGTTAGTTAATTCATCATTTTGAATATTGAAGAAAGTGCATATATTGGTGAAAATCTCCATTAATACTAATTTGAGTGTGCTCTTTAACGTGGTGAAATTCATTTTTTACGTAATTATTTAATTAAAAAGTTCTAACGGATTTAAATTATTCAATTCTGCCTGGATTTTTAATCTTATCTCAACAACATTATAATCACGTGATGTCAACGCAACCAATCAGCAATCAGGATTCTCTTGTTAGTATGGAACAACTGAAAGCATGTATCGCCGATTTAATGAAAGATTATACTGATAAACTAACTGAAACATTGATTCGTGTGACTCAGCATGAAGCTAACATTTCTTCTATGCAAGAAATAATCGATAGTCAAGGCACAAGAATTAAAGCACTCGAATCAAAGCTAGCTTGTTCTGCATACACAACGCCGTCGATTACAATTACACCTCCTAATATGCGTGATATTATAGCAGATGAAAAAGAGAAGGAAGAAAAGCGTCTAAACCTAATAATATTCAACCTCCCTGAATCGGATAATTATGATGACAACAATACTACTAATTCTTCGGTTAGCACTCTATTCTCTAAATTAGACCTGAATGAGATTCCCAAAGAGGTAAAGCGCCTGGGTAAGCTACCTGTCCCTGGAAAATGCCGTCCATTAGTTGTTACTCTCAATGATACCAAAACTAAATTCTTAGCCCTTGGTCGTAGTAAATTACTAAGAGATCTTGATGACACCGATGCCTTTTCCAAAGTAATTGTTAAACCTGATCTATCAAAAATGCAGCTTCTTGAACAAAAACGGCTAATCGCGGTTTTAAAAGAACGGAGGAAAAATGGTGAGAATGTCAAAATAAAGAAAGGGATGATTGTCCATGTCGATGACAAGTGACTATTCAGATATAATAGAACCATGTTACTTTCTCTAAGACGTTCATCGTTTATTTTATCAATAAAATCTTACTGTATGTTAGATCATTTGAACATTTTAAATTATAGTAGCCTACCTTTTAATTTTGTGAATTACTCTTACAGTGACAAACCGGTAACAAATATTAATAGTGTTCTGTCAATTAATCAGCATCCCATCAAACTTCCCCAATTTAAATTTGCTCTACAAAATTGCAGGTCTGTTCTCAATAAAGCGATTTTAGTTAGTGAGTTCATTTTAAACTCAGCAAGTGACGTTGTGATTTTAACTGAGACGTGGTTGCGTGAAGACGGATCTAATGGAACCACCTTGACTGACCTTGTACCTGCTAACTTTTCGATCTCAGTTAAAAATAGACCTAGTGGCCGTGGAGGAGGAATTGCGATTATTTATCGAAGTAGTCTAACACTTACGATCATACCAGGTACTACCACCCCCA
>JAUYWI010105317.1:0-11260 GCA_034780595.1 Parotoplana pacifica
TGCAAAATTGGCAAACTTTCTTTACTTCTATGCTTTGATATGAAATATACGAACATTTTATATTATTTAGGCAATGAGTATGCCTAGCTGATGAGGCCCAACAAGGCCGAAACAGCTGTCCTGGGCTATCATTTGCGAGTAATATAGATAAGTAATACGTAAATTTTATATTCCTCAGGCTATTATTATGCCTGGTTGATGAGGCCGAAACAGCGGTCCTGGGCTATCATTGGCGAGTAATATCAAAGTATGCCTCTTTATTATTTTTGCTTTTAACAAAAAAAACACATTAAGAACAAATAGAAAAGTAATAATTAAACGATAAAACTGTTTCTATTGTGCACCTCTAAATCAAATAGCAGCACCCACCTTTGGACCGAACACCAGTCCAAGTGTCAGACTGGTACATCCGATGATAAAGGTGGCGATCAGCGTGAAGGAGTAGTTAGGTCGGTCCTTAACGACGGCGCTGATAGCCACCCCGCTGATGCAGACGATGACAACATTGTAGACCGACATCCCGATGTACTTGCTGTCGTTCAGAGCTGGAATGTTCACATGGCGCGTCTCCCAAGCCAGAATGCAGCCAACAATCTGCAGCAGGGGAAACAAGTCAAAATTAACTTCTAAGTAAAGGTTTTCTCTTTCAAATCACCGTTCTACACTTTCAAATGACCAATTTACACATTCAAATTCACAAAAACGAAATTCAAGTTCAATAACACATTCAAACTACCTGATGAATGCATTACTTACCTAGACATAGTTACTCGCGTGTCAATCTCTTCGGTCAACAGCCAGGATCTCCAGTTGGTCAATTGTACGACCTGTATCATTTAGCAAAGTCCTTCGCCAAGTGCCTTTGAATCTTCCTCAGTTACGTCTGGGAATTTGGTGATGTCCATCTCAAAGCAGATTTGGGATCCCGGTATTCAGACATTCTCAGGATAAGGCTAGCAGGCTTTAACCTTCTTTCTGCAACAATCTCACACAGTTTTCTTGAGTTTGTGCGCTGTAATATTTCATCATTGCTGATGTGGTCTCTGTAAGGTATCTTTAAGATTTTGTGAAGGCAGCACTGGTCAAAGACATCAAGTTGGTTTCGCAATTTGTTTATTGCTTCTCTATGTCTCGCCGGCATAAATGGCAGTTGTGAGTACTATAGATTGATACAGTCAAACTTTTAGAGTTAATGAAATTGCAGTTGAATTCCATATTTTGTACCTTCGTTGGAAGACAGACATTGCTTTACCAATCCTACATTAATTGTCTGCCATATTGTAATTTGTTTCGATGAAAACACTTCCTAAGTAGGTAAATTGGCCAACACTTATGATCTGATGACCTCCAATATGAATAGGGTTAAGCATTCCTTGTCCCACATGCATAGTATTAGTTTTTTCTCTGCTGATGTTCAGACCAACCTGTGTTGCAATGTAGTTTGTTCGAGGATGTTTCCATTCTCATTGTCATTTCTTTGTGCAACTTCCTGTGCCTCCCTACATTACAAAAAAGGTTATCTTCTTTTATCTCTCGGACAAAAACGCGTAACATTTCTATCTAAGCTTTTACATCTTTGTTTAGTTTCATCTTTCTGTTTTGACGTTTTGGATGCAACATGTTGGTTTTTGGCTGACTTTCTTAAGCCAATCATTGCCCAGGTATCGTCTTGGATCCATTTGTCTTTTTGGGTCTCACGTTTTCTACCAATAACTTCTGTGGCTGCACTTTAGCCTGCATTTTTGAAAAGGGTCCATTGTTCTTCAATGTCATTTGCTTGTTCAAGGACTTGAAATCGATTTTAAAGGTTAAGGTTGAACTGGTTTGCGATGCTTCATCTTTTAGCTTAATTATACGTATAGCAAAGGGTTTTTCTGCTGCCTTCTTCCGTTTTTTTCCAGCGTAGTTTCAGTGTGGATATCAAGAGGTGGTGGTCCGAATTTATATCCGCACCTCCATAGACTCAGACATCTTGAAGAGAAGATCGCCATCTCTTACTTATGTAAATATAAACTATCTCATTTTCAGAATTGCCATCAGGTGATCGCCACGTTCATCAAAACATTAACACATTCAAACTAAACATTTTTTACAGACCCTTTAGCTATTAGTGAAACAGCAGGACTCGTTTAGCATCACAACAACACAGGTCATTTTTAAGCTCTTTTAAAACAGTTTGTTGCAGGATATCATCGTGCATGGTGCCTTTGATAATTTCCAAAAACAAATTACTGCTGGAGCAACAAACACACAATATTTGTTGCTTCAGCAGCCATTCTTTGGGCAAAAAGGTTTTCATTTTTATGGCAGATTCCTTAGCTGGAGAAGTAACAAATGGCCAAATTTTGTAAATAAAATTGCTTTAATTTTGTTCGATGTTATTATTTTTGTTTCGTAAAACTATTTTAGTTTGATATTGTTACATTTCTTTAAAAATAAATACGTACAAAGTTGTTTAATTTAAGTATTTTTGTTTGCTTAGAAAATATTAGATTAATTAACGATACAGACTTTTATTTAGACTGGGAATGAAATGGAACGCTCAGTTTGTTAATTTGAATGTGTAAATCGATAATTTGAACAAGAAAACTTCTAAAATCAACAGACCAGCTTCTTAATGATTGTGCAGTATTATTTTAAAAGATTGTTTACCGCCAAAGCAACCAACCAATCGGGACAATCTTGACCTGACGAATAAAGATGTTAATAATGTCGTTCCTCTTAGGATTGTTTTGACTGAAATTTACTAATCAACCTTGGGGACATTTTCACAATTATCGTATAAACCGCTAAAGCTTATCTTACGAATGCATACTAAGAGCACATCAAAATTAAAATGGCAATGTGGTCGGTCATCAGGTTCATAATCAAATTTGTCCGACTGATTTCAATTTTGATATCTAATGCAAAACCACCAAAAGGGGACAAGCGATATCTATAAAGGCAAATAAAAAACAACTTTTAAAAACAATTACTGGATATCGATTTTTAAAACAATAAAATCGATAAATTCAATGTCAAAGTCGCGCATATTCCATAAAATCGATAAAATTAATAAAATTTGAAAAAATTCTTTTCAAAGCATTAGAAGTCAATTGAAAAAAAATGCCTATTTTCTTATTAAAATTTCAGCCAAACAATCTTAAGCTCTGAATAAAATATATATATGTAGTTTGTTTACAAATCCAGAAATACCAATGAATCTCAATGTAGCTAGGATCAAAGCCAAGTCATCACCAATAAAAAAGAATTGTGGCGGAGTTAACAAAACAAGAAAGAGAGCACAAAACCTCCCTGTTGATATTTAACACACTATAATATGTAGTTAGTCGAAACAATTATTTCTAAAAGTAAACTTCTAAAAAGTAATGGCAGAATACTCGTGTTCTAATTAATTACCAGCAGTAGTCCTTTGTAGGCGTAGATCAAGCCTGTCCACAATGACTGATTTTTGCTCTCGCAATACTTGAGAATATAATGATAAGTGCGGTCCTCTTTTTCGGTGGTTATCGTCTGCAATTAGACAAAATAATAGCCAAAATAAAAATTTACATGCCGGTATATAAAGATTAAACGGTAGGTATTGAGCTAATTTTTTTGTTTCAAAATTTAAATTTAAATTTTCGAATTAAAAAAGCCGAGAGAGTTCACAAAATAATACTTTAAGTACCAACTGTGGTAGGTTAACATAAGCAGCTTTTAATCATAGAGAGACCTGTGTGTAATTAAAAGGACTCATCGGTCAATGCTTGCAGATATTAAAGAATACTTGTGGTGTACTTTGTTTTTATAAATTCTGATTAGTTCCATGTAAATCATTTTTTTCCTAAGAAATTCACATACAAAATACGGAAATTTTCAATATTTCATCAAAATTCATATTTCTGTGTTTTACTACTACAAATATGTAAGTAATATAATATTTTATCGTTTTCTGGTACAGTGATAAGAATTATAAACAACGTTAAAATATCTATCTTAAATTAATAATTTTGTGCTTACAAAAAGTGAGTAGTATAAAATTTTGTCGTTTATTAGTACAGATATAAAAAATGGAAAAACTATAGCTTCCAAGTAAATTTGTTCTTCAAAGTATTTATAATATTAATTTGTTAATAATTAGTTTACTAACTACTAATAAAAATATTGTTATAAATTTTTATATTACCTTCAAGTAGTAAATTTAATTTAAAAATTTAAACACAAATACTAAGTTAATTTATTCAAATTATTTATGGTCTATCTATTGATATAATTTAAAAAAATATTGTTAAAGAACCAAACAAAATTTAGAAAACCAAATACAACACTAATATTCTTTAATATACTACCTACCTGCAAGCATTGATCGAAGAGTCCCTTTAATTGGTACATATTATACGAGCATAATTTATATATCAAGAAAACAGGCTTTACATATGTAATAGATTTTTAATTAAGATATTGGAGGGGCCCATAGATCAGTATATCGTTAGGATGTTAACAAATCTGTGGTGGGGCCAAAGCTACAGCCCACATAGACATTTATTAATTACATTCGAAAATTTCATTTAACAGAAATATTTAGTTTGAATAAAACATTAGTTTCGTCAAATTAATCTAGCCTTTCTGAAGTCCCCAATAGCATATAAATTGGATTTATGTCATTAACAGCTTTAATAGATCTACTCAGCGAACCGATCTAGTTGCGGTTATACATTAACAAGCGTAGAAAGAAAAACAGTTTAAGTTGAATTTATTGTAGGCTACAAAAATAAAAGGATTCATAATATTCGCATAAACACATCTAAAAATCTACATTTTATTATTACAACTCATGATTTATTGATCAATTAACAGTTAATATAGGCAAACTAGTTTATAATGCTCAAACTATAAAACACGTAAAAAAGGTAGGTAGGTATTTGGTGTAAAAATATAATTTTATTATTTAAATATCTGCTAAACTTATCGACTAATTTATGATTAGCAGTTAGAAAGTCTACACAGTTTCGTTGTGAGCGTCCCTACCAATTTTACATCAGGATTCATTTATCATTTTGTCTATTTAAACCTTTTGATCTCCACTGCCAAAGTACTCTCCCATCTCTTTGTAATCCCACCAAACATTTAAAAAAATGGCTGAATCAATACTCAAATAAATAAAGCATACAACCAGAAAAAAAGTAATTTTAAATCCATCTATCAAAAGTGTTGCCTTCTCTTGTATTTATCGGCCTCCTTCATATCTGTTACCAATTTTCTACTTTTAAGTGCCTCCCAGAATGTCGAATAAAATAGGTCACCTTTTAGTTGTCAAGAAAGCAACAACAACAACAGGCTCTTTTAGAAGAAAATTATCAATTGCCGGAAGCCAACTGTTCACAAAGAGATTGCATTGTATACAAACCATCTTTGAACGGTATAAATGAAATAAAATGCAATTTTTTTCTGCTGAGAATGTAAAAACATGGCGTGTTGCTATAAACTATCACGAATAAATTACATACAATAGATAGATGACTTGCAACGTTAAATATACAAATAATTTAATTAACTTTTAAGCAGCATAATATGTATTGCCACGTAAGTACCTATAAAAAACAACTAAAATTATGGGACCCATATCAAAATGTCTTCAAATATAATCGTAGATTAAAAAGTCTGAATATAAAATGTTATTCGGAATAACAACTGGTAGGTATAAAAATTATTTTAAAGAAAAAAAACACATAAAAATAGTCCTACATAAAATTTATTATAAGAATAAAAGTGGTAATAATTAGAAAATGTCTTATAGAACTTGCAGGACAAACACAATTTCAATTTCTATCGCTATCTTAGACAACATTTTCTTTCACAACTTTTCATATACGAGTTTGTTTACATACGACGTATTCACCAAAAAATTGAACTAGTATAGAAGGCAACACAAATTTAAATAAGTACTAAATTATTAATTGGGTTAACTGTTAATTAAATACTAATGAGTAAAAGCAAAGTAAAGTAATCTACACACAGTAATTCGATCCGCACACATATGTATAAGTAATTGAACAGTTAATCATTTGACTGCAAAGTGATGCTTGAAATCAACACAACACACAGTAAAAGTAACCAGAATAGACAAGTAAATATATACAAAGTTCGTCTAGTTTTAAGAAAGTCCTTCCGTCTATACAAATCATTTTCTCAAATGGGTGTCCGATATCTCCGGGAGAGTCGAATCCTAGAGGCTAGACAGCAATGTCAAGTTTTATGCAACAGCAGTGTCAAGTCTTATACGACAGCAGTATCAAGTCTTATACGACAGCAGTATCAAGTCTTATACGACAGCAGTGGCAAGTCTTATACGACAGCAGTGTCAAGTCTTATACGACAGCAGTATCAAGTCTTATACGACAGCAGTGTCAAGTCTTATACGACAGAAGAGGATCAAATCTCATAAGACAACAGTGTCAAGTCTTATAGGATAGATGAATATCAAGTCATGTTCGACAGAAGAGGCTCACGTTCTACGACAGCAGTGTCGAGTTTTATACAACAGCAGAGGGTTAATTCTTATACGACAGCAAAAGATCAAGTCTTATACGACCAGTAGTAGATCAAGACTTAGACTTACACGACAGAACTGTGTCAAACCTTATACGACAGAAAAGTGTCAAGTCTTATACGGCAGCATCAGTTTACTAACAACATTAGGGGCCATTTGATTGAATAGATGCAATGACTTTCTCAAAAATAAAGTAATTTTAAAACAAGTATCTGAAAATAATAACTCAGCTGAGTGTCGTATAAAAATAATGTTAATCGATTAATTTTACAGATATTAGCATATTAGCAAAATGAAATTGGCTCATTTAATTTTTAAATGTCAAAAATAATTCAAAACATTCAGAATAAAACTGTACATAATATAAAAAGCCAAACACCATTAGAGGTATAAGAAAGCAAAATTTAAAAAATACAAAATAAATATAACTACCGTTTTCTCGTCGTCAATAACTTGCTGGAAATTACAAGAAAAATGCAGCGAATAATTAATAATAATTATAAAAATCAATCTAAAAATAATAATACATCTAAGAACACAACTATAAAACAAAACAAAAAAAACACTTTAAAAAAAGTAAACTAATTAATCTAATTGTTATATTCAAAAAGGTAATTAGTATATTTTACATTTCCATCACATTCTTGTCATAGAATCTCCACTTACGCAAGTACGAGTAGAGAACAAAAAAATTGACATTTTATTTATCTAATACCTGTCGCAGGACAAATTCACTTTCACTGTTACAAAATGAGGTATCGACAGTTTGCATAATGTAATATGAAACAATTTGTAATTAAAAAACAGAATTCAATTTCAATCTTTTATACATTTTTTTATTCATCGCTTCGGATTATGTGACAAATTGTGTTGTTTCTTGTACAACAAACGGTTTCAAGACAAGCCATTTATTTCACCTGTGGATAATACCTGTCCCAAGGGAAATTAAGACTAGAGACTTCATTTCATTAAACTGGCATGAAACTAATACAATTAATTATCTGAGAAACTTTTACAATAAGTTATCATATTTAATGTTAATTAGATGATATCTGAGTGAGTGTGTGTATTATCATTGAATAAAAAAACCTAATAATTATCAAAAGAAATAAAAGATTCCACTATTTCCAATTGGTAACCGCCGTTTTTTACATGTTGTCCACCAGACCTGACATGGAAATTCATATATTTTTATTATTTTGAATCTTGAAATACCAAATGCATTTAATGTCAATTCTCGAAATGCTAGTCTACAAAACTTGGTCGCCGGGGCCTCAATGAGCTCAGGGGATAAGATAAATTCCTGCCTATTCTTAGTTTTAGTTTGGATAGCATTTGGCCAGAAATGGCGTAGGCTAAGTTGTTGCAGCTATTGTCTTCACCGACCTACTTAATCTATCTTCTTTCTGCCTTGGGATAGGTCCATGTCTATGGATTCCACTATCTATCTATTTTTTGTTCTTTGCCTTGGAGCAGGTCCATATTTATGGATTCCACTTTCTATCTATCTATCTATCTTGTTCTCTACCTTCTGGCATGTCTATGAATTCCACTTTCTTCACTGTTCCTTATTACGTGGAAATTTCCTACGATCTGAATATGACACTCTTACACGATCCGTTAAATTGTTTTTCCTAGGTTTGCCTGGACTTCTTTTTCCTAGAAGTCTTCCTTTAATGACTATCTCTTCTCAATATGTAAACTATCCAATTTTTCTTTCGCTTGTTAATTGTATTTAGTAGGTTCCTTTTTTCATTGATATCCGCTAAACTGCATTTGTTCTGTTGTTTTTTTCTGCTATCAACAATTATTAATTAAATTAGATGTCATACACATGATATGTATGTACATAGACATCGATGATAAAATAATTATTTCCATTGGTCAAACCCAAAATAGGAAATCTTTACAGAAATATGCAGTTTTTTTTATCCGATGCATATTAATATGATGTACATATATAGAGAGGTTACAAAAGTACTAAATGTCTCATTGCAAACTTTTCAGTTATTTTTCTAATTTTAAAAGAAGAAATATTCTTATTAGATGGCAACGCGACAAATTGCTCTTGCTAGTGACATCATGTGTGGGCGATTTTAATTTAATTAAACTTTACATCAACACATTGCAAATAATTGATTCATGAGTACCTTTCACTTTTTAAGATTAAATAATTAAAAAAATAAAATAAACACAAATAATCTTTAAAATTCTACTAACTGATTATATGTATAAACAGTTGGAAAAATAAATCAATAAATTTCAATATTAGTTACCAAAATTATTTTCAATTAAACGGTTAAATATGGAGGTATTATGCACCCATGTGGATCTCTTTAATGCATAAAATCATTGATTAGTTAGTACGAATAATTTATAGCATGTTAGAGTACATGGATAGTCCGTTTATTTCTTTGGCAAAAACAAATAAACAAATGTAGTTTGTTGACACTTTCAATTTCTTTGAATAAATAATACCAATCAGCATGAGGATCTGTTAGATTTGTGTTACTTACTTTATATTCCTTACAGTTTGTGTAAATATGCGACCATATTTTGTTAATGAAACGTTATTTTTTAAAAATAATCGTATACAGAAGAAGTAGAGAATAATTAAAGATTTTATAAATCGCTTCTTTTACATGTTTTATCTAGTATACAGTTTTTAATTATTTATGTTAAAAATAATCTGCCGTTTTGACTAAGCTAATATTATAACTGTTAAATTAGCAGAGTAATTAGACATACTCCCACTAGCTATACATTGTAAACTATTAAAAGTCAATTCAGATATTTCTAGAAAACTTTATTTACTAACAGCAATATTTATTGATTTAAAGAAACGATTAAAACACGAAGATGTTAAGTCATTTAACATGTTTTTTTTTTGTTTCTACACTGCAGACCGATAAAATTTCATAAAAATTATATAAATGCTATGATATTTATTGTTTTAGATATTAGAAGACCTACATATTTATTAATTCACTGGCTACCATTTTTCAACAAAGGGACTGTTTAACAAATATTGTCCCCGATGGAATAGATCTCTAATCATGAGAATATGCACTTTGGAATTCCCATTTTTATGTACAGATATAATAAAAATAAACAATAATTAGCATTACACTACATGCACTTTTTATAACGTTTCAGGATCATCAGTATTGTATAGTTTCTTATACTCAAACTATTTATTTTTCGCCTATTTGGTCAATGAAAACACAACAAATATATCAACACCGCTGCTTGTACTATTATTATTATTATCAATATTCTAAAAAAACTATTTTGATGTCAGTTTTTAATATCTTGAGGAGGTAGAAGTAAAGGAGAAAAAAGGGAGAAATGGCTACCTTATTAGAAGTGTTCTTCTCGATAATTTTCATTGGATCCACCACTACCCAAATAGTTAGGATAGCAGCATCAATTATTAATAGAACGCTAACAATCGCCAATAACTGATAATCTTTAATCACCTGCAAATAAATAAATAAAACAAACAACAGGTTTAGTTTAGGTAGAACTGTGCTTTGAGTTAAAATAACAATTTAAAAATAATATATTTTTAGCACTTCTCAAATAAAAAAAAATAAAAAAGAGAGGATAACCCAACAACTGCAGACAAAAATAAAATTTCTGTACAAGATATAGTTCGCTATAACATCATATCTTCACCCAAATTGGGATATATGTATTTGATAATGAAAGGAAATCACGTAGAAATTGAATTTCGTCTCACAGATAGATAACCGTGTTATGTAGAATGGGTCTTGATTCTGATCAGATATTGCAAATGAGATCACAACTATAAGTTTGGACTATTTAGCTAATATTATGCATAATGAGATAGCTAAAATATTATCCAAACTTAGAGTTAATTTTAGTATAGTTCTATATCTATGTAGGTAAATAATCAAGAAAGTTCAAGTTTTTGAAAATTGGTGTTACAGAACAATCTTAAAAATCTCCTACAAAGACCCCATTAGGAATACCGCAGTTAGAGAAAGAATGAATGTAAAAACAAACTGGGTAGAAACTGGGTAGAGAAAAATGAAATATGCGGGGCATGTACCACGGAGCTCAGGATGATGATGATGATGTTGTCTAGAACAGAAGTCAACTCTTTATTTAGTCCAATTAAATTCTCAAAACTACCGAAATATCTCCTACATGATTAAGCGAACAAACTAAACTAAGGAAAAAATAGAAATAAAAAACAGAATTTGCCTCTTAATCCCAAAAAATTTCAAACAATCCTTGTAGTCATAAAATTCACAAATTAAAAATGTTTGCCATTTGTCTGCTAAACTTTTTCGTACCTCTAGTTTGGTCGACACATTTGAATAGTGCTAATTAAAGGGTCGTTTTTCAGAGTGTAATGGCAATTTTATGATGAAGTTTTAAAAGTTACATTTTAAAATTCATCATTTTGAGATATTTGAATCATCAGCCTTCCTTATAATTAATAGTGTACTGTAAGTCATAACGTGACATCTTTCAATAGTATTAGAGTGGTGTATCCATATCTTCACTTGATGAAGTGGTGCATTCATATCTTCACTTGATGAAGTGGTGCATTCATATCTTCAATTGAGGAAGTGGTGTATTCATATATTCAATTGAGGAAGTGGTGTATTCATATCTTCAATTGATGAAGTGGTGCATTCATATCTTCAATTGAGGAAGTGGTGTATTCATATATTCAATTGAGGAAGTGGTGTATTC